>VZRH01007414.1:335579-350002 GCA_013397555.1 Urocynchramus pylzowi
CTGGCAGCATTAGGGTGTAGAGAACTGGGGAAGTGAGGGTGTCTGGGGGTGTTTCAGAGTGTTAGGATATTGGATGGGAATATTTATGGACATTGGAATGTGTGGTGATGGGTGCAGGATGCTAGAAATGTAAGGTGTCTGGGAGCTTTAGGGTGGGGGATATCTGGGTCTTGAGGCACTGGGATGCAGTGATGTGTGGGCTGCTGGGGGATGGAGACTGTCTGGGCTCTTGGAGTCTCAGGGCAGTGGGATGCAGGGAGCTGGGCTTTGTCAGATGATGGGGAAAAGGACGGCAGGTAACGGGCTGAGGAGATAAATGTGAGCTGGGAGAAAAGAGCCATGACTGTGGGGTGCAGCACCATGCAGGGCAAAGCCTTCTCACTGCTACAGGAATTGGTGGCTATGGGGAAAACATGGGAAAAGAGGCAAGAGCCCCTTTGCCTTCCATGTGGGGCTGTGCTGGGGTTGGGGAAGGAGGAGGGTGCTCTGGGTGGTGAGTTTCCTGGATTGGCAAGTGAGTACTGGGGATAGGGCTGGATGTGGCCAAAGAAGGGACCCAAAATATGTCAGAGCAATGGTTACACGACCTGTTAGTTGTGCCTGGTGAGGGTGGGAGTGCAGGGAGCTGCATGGTGCTGAAGCCTTGTTTCTTCTGGCTGCCTTCCTGACGGTGCCACAGAGTCCCAGCTCAGACAAGGGCTGCCAACAGACTTTGCATGAATGTGTTTTGGGGTTGGTTTGCCTCCATCCCCTCTGCATCCTTGCTGGCACTTGGGGATGCTGTGAAATGAAGGGACTGCAGATCACATCCCCTTGGGTAGCCAGATTTTGGAATGGGAGGTGTGTGGTTAGAAGTGATCAGAGGAGCAACTAGTAGTAGAGCAGAGGGAGAGGAGGAGAGGAGGGTGCTGTGCCCAGGAGGTGCTTTCAACCTCCCTCTGATGGGGGATGTCCCTGAGCTGCCTGGGATCTGGCTGGGGTGTGGCTGAAGCACATCCACTTTTTGTCCCTGTGCCTTCCTGTGGTATGGATGGCATGTGGGTAATGGATATGCAGAGCCCTAGCTCTCTTGTGGAACACACTGCTTGCAGCCAAGAGGAGCTGCTGCTCTGCTGGGGCATTTTTTTGGGTAGCTCCTCTGGCACCTTGGATGTGCTGGTTCCTGCTGCCAGAGGAGGTGCTGATGGGGGCAGGATGTGTCTCTGGGGGGGTTTTCAGCAGGGTGATGTTATGGCTGTCCCAGTCCTGCAGCTTTGTCTGCTTCATCTGGGGAGACCCTGAGCTCCACTGTCTCTTGGGATGTGGATCCTGTCCCATTCCCTGCTCTCAACATTTTGTACATGGTGTGGTCTGAAGAAATTATTATTCTGCAACATCTCCTTTGGCACAGCCACGCTGCCTGGGAGCACTGTCACAGGCAGGGGGTGGGAATGGGACAGCAGTGCTGAGAGCCCCACTTGACCCTGTGGCCCGTTCTGGCCCATGGCCAGTCCCCCCTGGGGACAGCACAAGGATTGTGCAGCCGTTCTCCCTCTGGCACCAGGGAATCTCCTGGTCCTGAGCCTTTGCTGTCCCACAAACTGCAGCTCGCTTGGCAGCTTTGCTGCTCCCAGCTCTGTCCCACCCCCAGGACAGGGACTCTTCGGCCCTGGGAGATGCCAGCTGTGATTTCATTCCTCTGATGGATGACTGTCTGGCACCTTTGCTACACTTGGCTCTGCATTGCTGACTGATGAGGGTCATTTGCAGAGCTGCTGTTGGTGGGACACGTCCTGACCTCCCCAGGGCGGCTGGGGAACTCACTCTTCCTCCTGCTGAGTGTCATTGCAGACCCCAGAGAGCTGTGGTTGATGGCACTGCCTGAGGCTGGCCCCTTCCCCAGCCCTGCACAGGGATGATTGTCAGCCACAGGTTTTAGGGGCAGCTGGGATCACATCAGCCTTGGGATACCAGCTCCTCCTGACTTGCCAGCTGAGGCAGTGCTGCCCCAGGGGGCCAAGCAGGGGCTGTGAGTGCTGCATGACTGGTGGGCTGCTGGGGCTCTGCTCCCCTCCTGGGACAGTGCTGTGCCCTGGGGCTGGGGACACTGCTGGGGGGGTCATGTCGTGGCATGCACATTTTCCACCCATCATGATCATGCATTTATTGGCAGGTTACTGAGGGTGATGGGGGAGTTTTGGCACTGCCTGCTGGTTTGTTATTGAGGGTATATTCTAGCAGGAGGGTGCCATGGAAGGGGTGGGTTGGTCTCCCCATCCAGCTGTCACTGGAAGGGCACTGGTGGCTGTGACTCTATGGGAGGACAGGGACATTTTTATGCACCTGACTGACTCTGTCTCCTGCTTTTCCTCTGGGGACACCATGGAGCAGCCCAGGCTTGGGTCCCCTGTGGGAAGGGAGCGTCAGCCCAGCACTGGGTAACCCTCAGCACTGTGTGCTGGATCCAGCCTCCAAGGACACATCAGCTGCCGGTGGCTTGGTACAAAGTGGTGCATGGCCATCCTGATGGCAATCATTGCTGGGGGCAGGCATCTACCCACTGTAGGTCCCTTCGGAGCCAGCCTTCGGGATTCATTCCAACAGCGTGTGGAGGTGGGGATGGGAAACCCCTTCCCCTTCTGGTGCCACTCAAGGATGGAGTCTCAGCTTGTGTGTGTCAGTGTGTTTTGAAGTCGCCGAGCTGCAGAGCGATCCATGGGAGGCGACAAGCCTCTTAAGCCGGCAGCCGTCCCTGCCGGCCGCTGGATGGCCCCTGCGGGAGGGCGGAGAGCAGAGCGGCGTCTGGAAAAGGAGCTGTCGCGGGCAGGGACAGGGATGGTGCTGCAATGTCCCTTGTGCCCAGAGCGGCAGCTCGTGGGTGGGCTCTGCTCCTCATCTTTGGGCAGAGCTGTTCCCCAGCAAGGAGGAGCAGCTCCCAGACTTGCTTGTGGTTTGGATGCTGGGGACAGAAGGAGGGTGGTGTGTCCTACTCAGCAGAGCCCTTGTGTTCACTAAAGCCAGGACAGCAAAACCCCAGTCCTGGTCACCCCTCTCCTGTGGTTAAGCTGCATGTGCTCAATGTGCTCCCTGCCCCTGCCCTGGGGACCCTGGAATCCCTGGGGCCCCCTTCGGTTTCCTCCTTGAGAAAACGCCCATGTTCTTTATTTTTTTTTTCTTTTTCCTTCTTTATAACAAACTAAAGTGTAACTTGCACCCGACCTGACCTACTGCACGTGCCTATACCTGCTGCCCCTGTGAGTCCAACCACAGTTTACTCTCTGTTGCATCTCTCTCGCTGTGTGGTTTCCCTCCTGCCCTGCTCCCTCCCGGGTGCATCACCCTGCACTGGGTGTTGCTCTGCCCACCCTGTCCCTTCCCTCTCAGCAAAGAGGATACTTCTGCCTGTCAGGTCTGTTCCCACAGCTCAGCTCTGCTGGAGAGACCTGGCCCCAGAGCATCCTTGGAAGGCTGAAAGGTGCAATTTCCCTTGCCCTCTGCAAATTGAGGCCCTGGAAGGGTAGCTGGGACAAAATCATGGTTTATGTACAACTGATGCCCACTTCTAGGAAAGAAAAGTCCTCTTTCCTCACCTGCCTGCAAACCCTGGAGCAGACAGGAGCCAGGTTGTGCTGTTCTGCCAGTGCCAAGATCCTGGTCCTCACCCTTGCCCCTGTCACCCCCTGAGAAATGCCAGGGGATGTGTTTGTTCATCCCTATAGGTTTGCAGCTCACTGTCACGCTGCTGGGGATGCCACATCCCTGGGGAGAATTTGCCCTCTTTGAGTGGCTTTTTGTGATGTCCTGCTGGATCCATGACCTCCTGGAGCTATTCTCCATCCCCCAGAATGATGGAGCTGCCTTGGTGTGAGCTCAGAGTGTCCCACGTTCTGCTTGTGGGCACTTTGGGGCCAACCTGCCTAGAAGTGGCTGCTGGATGCAGACCCACGTCCCTGTCCTGGAGCTAGGTACCATGCAACACCATTTTCCTGGCATCTGGGGCTCAGCTTAGTCCCAAAAGGCTGAGAAAGGGCTTCTCTGGCAGCTGTTTGCTAGAACCCTCGAGAAACAACCCCAAAACCAGGGCTCAGGATGCACAGGCATTGTGACCTGCTGCTCGCAGATGTACAGGGTGCTTGGAGCAAACACAGTGACAAACCAGAGCCCCAAAGGGACTTTGCACCTTTTGTCTCATTTGTCCCCATGCTGGTGTCTGCCTCTCCTCGGAGGCTGGAGCCCAGCATGGCCTTCATCCCCTCCTCTTCCTCCTTTCCCTACCTGCAGCCTTAGTCCTGCTCTGTTTGCTGGCTTGAGGGAAGGGAGGGAGGGGGTCTGCAGCCATGGGGCAACCCCAGCTGGGAGAGATGGGGCTGAGTGAAACCACTGGGGTCCAAATGGGGGAACAGGGGGTGGCAGTGGGGTCAGTGCAGTGAGGGGACCTACTTTTAATGCAGGACGCAGTGGCCACGGGCCAGGCTGGTGTGGGGAGTCCCTCACCCAGCCCTGTAGCCTGGCCAGGGCAAAGACCCTTCCCCTCCTGGCTGTCTCAAAGCAGGTCCCTGGGCTCGGGTCCCAGTGCTGCACTGGTGGGGGTGCATGCTGCAGTCTGGGCTGCATGGGGGGTCCGGTGCATGCTTTGCCTTCAGCCCTTGGGTGCCAGCAGGATCAAACCCAGCCCGAGCTCAGGGAGGATGCAATGCCCTGGCTCCGCCACAGGCTGGTTCTCGGGCTTCATTCTACCTTGCCTCCCTGCAGAGCCCCTCCAAGAGGGTCCCCAGGGAGCAGGTATTTGTCCTCAAGGCTAAAGGACAGAGTCTGGTCCTGCCATTTCCCGACTCTCTGGGCTCCTGGGAGTCTCCAGTGCACCCTGATAGGATGGGGGTGTACAGAGGCGCTGGGCGTGGGTAGCCTAGCAGGGTTGTCCTCATCCTTCCCAAGGATGGATAGTCCAGTGCTGGGTTTGTCCTGGGATTGAGCAGGAAGGTCGACCAGAGCCTGGGCTGGGTTTTGCCTTCCTGCTCTTCCAGCCTCACGCTGCATGTGCTGCCCCCGCTCAGATCACCCCGCGCCGGGTGCCCACCCCTGCTGCCGTCGGGACCGGGGCTGACGCTGTGTTAATTCTTCTGCTTGGTGACTCCTTCTTTCTTCCAGGCAACCCGCCAGTCCAAACTAAAAAAGCGCTGAAGCAGCGATTCCTCAAACTGCTGCCCTGCTGCCGGCCCAAATCCATCCCCTCGCTCAGTGAAAGCAAGTGCTTCTTCTTGCCTTTGTGTGTGTTTGTCCCGGCGGTGCTGCTGCCTGCTCTCCGCCCTGGCCCTGCCTGCGGCAGGGGGACGCCTCACCTCCCCCCTGCCCTGGCTGCCAGGATCAGCCCTGCCCTGGAGGGGTCCGACCCCATGGGCTCTGCACCCACCTCTGGCGTTACCTGCTCACAGGCTGGTTTTCTCCCTCTTCATCTCCCTGGAGCAGCTCCCACGGGATGCACAGCGGCAAGAACCGCTTGGGAGCTGGCTCAGGGCAGCAGGGCCCTCCCGGCTCTGGTCTGAGGGGTGGGGAGTTGTTTCTCTAAGCTGAGGGTCGGTTTGGAGATGGAGCTGTGATGGGGCGATGAAAGAGGCTGAGCAGGGAGGGAGTGCAGAGTCCCTTGACCCCCTGCACTGGGTGTGCTTGGCTCCTTGGTGAGTCCAAGCCCCTGGTCAGGATCTCTCCCAGCTCCACGGTGCAAGCCAGTCCCCCCTGGGAAAAGGTGAGTATGGAGGGGCAGGGTCTGAGCCGTCCCACGAAGAGGGAGTACCTGCTGTGTGCCCCTCTTGGCTGAGTGGGGTCTAGGGGTGCTGGTTGCTGCAGGCAGGGCTTGTGCAGCTTGGCAGATGGTGGAGAGAAGCCATCAAGGAAGGTGGGAGCTCGGTGGGTAGAAAAGAATCTGGAAAGGCTGTGGGGGGTGGCATTTGGGGCTGGGGGTTCTGAGGGGCAACTCTCCTACTGGATGTGAGCCCTGGTGCTGCAGGACATCAAGGGTCTGAACTTGCGGGCTGGTGGGAGGAGAAGGGCAGGCTGGGAGGGTTTCAGCACTGGGGGGTTTCACACCTCTTTTGTGCCCAGCCTGGGCTGTGCTGGAGGGGGGCTGTTGCCCAGTGTCAGTCCCTGGTCTGTAGCCAGGGTGTCTGTGCGTGTCCTCTTCTGGCATAGACCCAGCTCTGGCCAAGCAGAGCACCCCAGAAACGTGTCAACCTGGGCAGGTGTGAGAGGACAGCACAGTGTGCTGTGCAAGGTGCCTCTCTGCCCCCTGGCATGACAAGATAGGGCAGGACAGTGCTGGCCTCAGCCACCCTCTCTTCCCCTGGGTTCCTTGCAGACAGTGTTGAGGATGAGTTTGAGCTCTCCACCGTCTGCCACCGCCCCGAGGGGCTGGAGCAGCTCCAGGAGCAGACCAAGTTCACCCGCAAAGAGCTGCAGGTCCTGTACCGAGGCTTCAAGAATGTGAGTACTCCTTGACCAGCTGTGATAGCTCCCACCTCTGCTGCCATGTCCACCTTGGGGTACTGCTTTGTTTGTGAAAGTTTTTGGGGTTGAAGTTGATAGAAGGCTACAGCCTGATCTCATCTCCAGGGAGCTCAGTGGGGAGACCTGATCCTGTGCTCTGTTTCCTTGGGTGCAGAGAGCCCCCTTCCTGGGTGCCTGGGATTCAGAGCCCTTCCAGTGAGGGGTGCAGCCCAGAAAATCAGGGAGATGCTCCAAGCAGCTTTTCTAGCCTCCCCACCAGGTGCACAGGGCTGGAGGGCAAGGCAAGGCAGCCACAGGTTTTTAGGGGGTGCTCAGCCCTTTTTGCAATGTGGAAGTGACGCTGTGACCTTGCCCTGGCAGGAGTGCCCAAGTGGCATTGTCAACGAAGAGAACTTCAAGCAGATCTATTCACAGTTCTTCCCTCAAGGAGGTGAGTGCCCATCCCCATCCCATGACACATGGGTGCCTCTGTGGGGCAGAGGGTCACACAGCACCCCTCATGCTGTCTGCCTCCCTGCAGACTCCAGCACCTACGCCACCTTCCTCTTCAACGCCTTCGACACCGACCACGATGGCTCCGTCAGCTTTGAGGTGAGTGTGGCCAAGGAGGGGGTGATGGGGATCACAGCCCTCCAGGGACCACGGACTGGGGTCAGCAGTGCTGTTGTTGCAGATGGATGAAGAGCTGGCAGGCCTAGTGAGTTTATTAAATTCCCAGAGGCAACAGAAAACTAATGAAAAGCAAAAAAAAAAAAAAGGGGCTTTCTGTATTTTCTGGTTGGGTTGTGTAGGGACCCAGACTGGCAGAAACAGCCATGGCTGGGTCTTGTTCAGGCTTTGGCTGAACACATTGTCCTCTTGGTTGCTGTGACCCAAGGGAATAGTGTGGGAAATGTACGGAGTTAAGCAATTTTTTCTCCCCCAACTCTTTTTGATACCAAACATTTCGCCTTGTCAGCCCAGCCCCAGGGCATATCAGCTTTGGGGCTGAGTTCCTCTCTGCAGGAGAATCAAGCAGGGCTGTACCCTGTGTCTCTGAGGCCCTTTGTGGCTGTAATTCCCATTTGCCTGCCTTGTCCACCCCTGCAGGACTTTGTGTCTGGGCTGTCCACCATCCTGCGGGGCACCATTGATGATCGCCTGAACTGGGCCTTCAACCTCTATGACCTGAACAAAGATGGCTGCATCACCAAAGAGGTGGGATGGGGGGTGCAGACGGGTCCCTGGGGCCAGTGCAAGTCTGCACCTGGCAGGGACAAGGGCAGAACTCGGCTGAGCTCTGGAGGAGAGCCCAGGAGATCAATATTTAACTGAGCTCAGCTTTGCAAACGTCCCTCCTGGCCCCCTGGCACTGGTGTGACTCTGGGATGGAGGGTGGATGAGTGGTGTGCAGCTCTGGGCTCCATCACGCACACAAGTGCACACATGGCCCCACACTGTGCACAGAGCCAGCAGAAACACATCTGAGCACCCACAGGTCCTTCAGGAGCATCAAGAAAAAGGTGTGGGTTGGGGGCCAGGTGGAGGCAGAGCTCTGTGTTGACACTGCAACCCTGCTCGCCTTCCCATCAGGAAATGCTGGACATCATGAAGTCCATCTACGACATGATGGGCAAATACACCTACCCGGCCATGCGGGAGGAAGCACCCCGGGAGCACGTGGAGAACTTCTTCCAGGTGAGCTGAGTACCTCCTCAGGAAGCATGGGCACATGGGGAAGCAGAGCTGCAGCGCAGAGCTGCAGTGTGTGCAGTAGAAAACACCCCGCTCTGGGGATGAAGCAGGGCCGTGCTGGTCCTCTTGGTGCTCGGGCATGCCTGGGGCCAGGGGTGCACTTGTCCAGCCCCTGTGGGACCCCAGCAGGGGGTACCAGGTTCTCCCTAGGGGATGTCCCTGCTATGCTCTCTCGGGATCTCCTCTGGTCAGGATGACCCCGAGGTGAGGTAAAAAGTCTTTTTTCCCAATCCGGCTGTTGAAGAAGGAGTCAGAAGACTTCGGCTGTCGGTCTCAAGGCTGTTTATTATTTCTTATCTAAAAACATTTTCTGTCTGAGCTGCCGAGGTCTGGTCAGCAGGTCAGTCCGAGGCACACTGCCCTCCCACAGTGCTGGTGTTGTCTTTTATACCATAAGCTACGTATTCGATATTTACAGTTGTGTTCCAGTCCCTATCACCTGTGTTAGACAGTGACTTTCTACTCTGAGCCAATCTAAGAATGCCAACACCACCTAGAAAGATGGACATTAGGAAGAAGAAAGAAGGAGGACAGGGCACACCCTAATTCCTCCATCTTAGAACCTTAAACCCCCATTTTTATTTAGGTACATAATCCTAAAATTTCTTTTTTCACCCTACAACTACTACTACTATGCTGTCTAAACTTTTGTGACTTCCAATTCCTCATACAAAGGTGGCAATTTGTTCCATGGGTCAAACTCAAAACCACAGGGGTCTTTGGCTGCATGCCAGGGTCTCCAACCCCCCTGCCAGGGCTTCAAAGGCCCCTGGCTGGGACTTGGATCATCCAGGACTGTCAGAGAGACGTCCTGGGTTCCGACAATGCTCCCTATGCTGTGCTTGTCTGCAGAAAATGGACCGGAATAAGGACGGCGTGGTGACAATCGAGGAGTTCCTGGAGTCCTGCCAGAAGGTAAAGTCACCAGCAACTCTTCTCTGAGCTAGGTCACCACCCTCTTCCCTGGGGACCTTTGTCCCTTTTGCTTCCTTCCTGCAGAGAGGGAGTGAAGCCAGGGCTCCCAGGGGCAAGGCAGGAGCTCTGCTTTGGGAACTGTACTCATGCCAGCATCCTTGTACAGATGAGGAGAGCCATGGATCCCAGTAGGGCTTGGAAACGGCCTGTAATCCCTGGGGCTCTTGTCCCATGTGCCAGAGTTGCCCTGAGGCTAAAGCCAGGTTTGGGGGAGCTGCCCAGGTTGCTGTTCTGTGCCCAACTTGCCTGCTTCCCACCTGCTCCTGACAGGATGAGAACATCATGCGATCCATGCAGCTCTTCGACAGCGTGATTTAGCTCCCGGACCTGCCTCCAGATGAGCTCTCCTGACACTGGGCCCAGAACCTTCTTTTCTCTCTTGACTTTTCCTTTGAGACTCCCCTCCTCTGGCTGCACAGACACCTCCATGGAAAGGGGCCTTCCTTCCCTGAGATGCAGTCGGTGCCGAGATCTTCCCTTTCCCCTGGCCCAGCTCTGCTTTCCTTGGGAATCCCAAGCAGGTGCTCCCAGGTGCTGGAGCATGGGCATGGCTGGCACAGGATGAGAATTTCACCTGGATGGACCTCCCTGCACCCAATCCCGGTGAAGAAGATGCATCCTTGGGCTGCAGCAGAGGTTTTCCCCATGCACACCACCCTGTGCAGCCACAGCTCGCCTACCCTGATCCTCCCCAGCCCCAGGAGCCCCCAGTCCCAGCTCCAGCCCAAATCCTCCAGCAACACTATCTAGAAACCAATAAAGTCTTGCAGTGGGCACAGCCAGTGCCTCGGCTTCCTGCCCTGCCCTGGCTGTGCCCTGCTGTGGGAAGCATGTCCGGTGTGTCCGCTGTGAGCCACCGGCCACCCTCCCTGTGCTGGGCCAGTGGGTGGGCAGAGGAGAAGGCAGCCACATGAGCCCTGGGGGTTCATTGCTGCACGAGCTATGGGCAGCATCCCCTGATCCAGGGATCCTGGGTAGACCTACGAGGCTCTTCTTGACAGGGGCAGAGGGGAGGCTGAAGGGTCTCCGAGGTGACTTGTGGCACTTGTCCCCCAGGATGGGCGATGTAGGGCTGGGAGAGCTGCAACCACAGCCCCTGTCCCTCAGGTCTGGGGTGCTGGCACAGGGGGACCCAGGGGTCCACTTTGAGGCTCCAGTGGAGAGACACCCTTTCCAATCCTTCCTGAGGAGGTGACAGCCAGGGAATGGGGACATGTGGAAGAGGGAGATGGGGTGGTCTCTGGTGGCCATTCTGGCTCCATAGGGCTCACAGCCATGCTGCTGGCATCATCTGCTGCTGACCTTGCCCTGCTCCTGTGCCCTGGCCCATCCCAACACACCAGC
Organism: Urocynchramus pylzowi; assembly: GCA_013397555.1. NCBI lineage: Eukaryota > Metazoa > Chordata > Aves > Passeriformes > Fringillidae > Urocynchramus > Urocynchramus pylzowi. Next base: position 346,113 of record VZRH01007414.1, read on the forward strand.
TGCCCTGGGGAATGAGCCATGAGGCAGAGAGGTGTCCCCACAGGATAGCCCTGTGCTGGTGACATGGCTGAGCTGGCAGCTCCTGGAGGAGAAGGCTGGGGTTAGACAGGAGTCACTACCATGCTGCTGGCAGGCTGGAGGGTCACCTTGGGGCAGGGAACTCTTCTCCTTTTTCCAGCATGACCATGTGAGAGCCTGCCTGGGGACCTTGGGGATGGGGACCCTGGGTTTTTGTCACCACCAGCTCCTTGGAGATGGGTGTGTGCAGACAGGCCTGTCCTGCCCACGTACCAGTCCAAGTGATAGCTGGGAGAGTGGTGCCATGGGCTAATGATCCCATGCCAGCTCCAGAAGCCCCTGACAGGCAGTGGGAATGTACCCAGCCCTGGCAGCCCCAACTGTGGCTCCACTCTTTGCATCCTTGGCCAGGGGTGGTTTGGGCTGGCCTGAGCTGTGATGTCTGGGATCAGCATCCATGCTGGGCCAGACCCAGGCTGAGGCCCTGGGGCTGGAGACATTAGAATTTAACCCCTGGGGCTCTGAGCCAAAGCTATGGGGCTGCTTCCCAGGGGGACCATCCCTGTCTCAGCCCTCGCAGATATCACATGTTTTTTAGGCTCGTTTGACACATTATTTATCTTGCAGACATGATGTGTTTTTTTAGGTTCATTCAACACACTGTTCATCTCACAGACCTGTTCCCAGGTTTGTTGTGGGGCTGAGCTCCCACTTGCATTTCCTAAGGGTGGGAGGGCCTTACCCCTCCATCTCTTCAGCCCTGTTCTCCTCCTCCCACCTCTGGGGTACCGATTGTTCGCTGCCATGTGGAGCACCTGCCGCCTCCCCCTCACGCTGTAGGTCGCATGGTGTGACCCCCTGCCCCGGGGCATGGTGACCCACAACCCGCTTGGCATCTCCAGTCTGTATATTTTGTATTATAACAATTATATGAGTTAAAAAAAACAAAACAAAAAACCAACAAAAAACCAATAAAATCTAACCACAATCGCTATGCACACTATGTTCTGTCTTTGCATCTGTCAGCTGCCTGGGATGGGGGGGCAGGAAAAACGAGGGGTCTCTGCAGAGGGTTGGTGTCCTTTTTGGGGTGCTGTGGTTGCAGGGTGCTCTGCATGGGTGCTCTGGGAGGTTGCATGGGGGACAGGGTGCACACTGAGCTTAGCCGTGCTGTTGGTGGTCCTGTAAATACAGATTTCCCCCTGCTAAGAGGCTGGAGGTGTTAAGGTTAAAAAGCTCTTACATCAAGCGTGTCACATTTCAGGAGTCAGGCTGCCAGGTGTGTTTTCAGCTTGCCACAGATGCTGCTGGGTGAACCCCAGCTTGGGACCAGGTGGCCCTTGTTAGGATGTGGCTTTTAAGGCTGAGCTAACAGGAACATGGTCACCTGCCACCTTGAGGAGGTAGGTATGGAGTGGGAAGGAGTTTTTCTTATGGCAATTACTGCTTGTTGGAAAAGTCCAGCATTGAAAACTGGGGGAAATTAAGTAAACAGCCATGTAAGTAAGAAAGTAGCAGAACGAGAGAGCGATAGACCTGATGTGGGACAGCAGAATGGTCCAGCATTCTGGAGACTGTGGTCCAGGAACTGAAAGCTCAATGCAAAGAGCTGCCTGGAGGCCAAACAGAGCCTTAAAAGGATGGGCTCTGGCTGTGGGGGGAATTAACATTGTGGGACTGGGTAAGCAGCAAGTCTGATCTTTCCAAAGCCTCTGACTCTCCAGGGACCTTTTTGGGCTGCTGGCCTTCACCCAGGGCTGTGTATGGCGGTATGAATGGGCCTGAGCACGTTCTCCCCTCTAACCCACTTTCCCTGGTATATCCTATCCCCAGAGCTCTGTTCGGCTGGTTGCTATTTCGGGCAACGGCATCCAAGGGCTTGATGTGCCCTCTTGTGGCACAGGGATGCTGTGAGCCACCGATGGGATCCCTCGGGCCCTTGTCCCCGGGGCAAGGGCAGGAAAGAGGCTGGGGTGATAACGGGAAAAACAGCTCTGTGGGGCCCAGCCTTCGAATGCTGCCGGAGCCTCTTCACACCAAATGGGAAAAGGCTTGTGCAGGGAGTGTAGCTTTTGGAGTGGGGGTGGGAAAGCATCTCTGGGAGTCAAAAATAACCTGTTTAGCTCTCCCCCAAACAGGCCCTGAGGGCAGGGAGGCCTGGATCCTTTAGGTGTGCCTGCAGCTTGCCCTGAGAAGCTGCTGTGTGAGCCAGGCCTTGGACCACCCTTGTTAGCATTTAAGGGTGGACACCCAAGATCGGAGAGCGTCGTGTAGGGAANTTCGAATGCTGCCGGAGCCTCTTCACACCAAATGGGAAAAGGCTTGTGCAGGGAGTGTAGCTTTTGGAGTGGGGGTGGGAAAGCATCTCTGGGAGTCAAAAATAACCTGTTTAGCTCTCCCCCAAACAGGCCCTGAGGGCAGGGAGGCCTGGATCCTTTAGGTGTGCCTGCAGCTTGCCCTGAGAAGCTGCTGTGTGAGCCAGGCCTTGGACCACCCTTGTTAGCATTTAAGGGTGGACACCCAAGTCATTTGGTCTATGACGAGAACAGAGAGAATAGCTGATGGATCCTTGGAAAAGGGCAGCCTTGTGTTGTTCCCAGACAAGTTTTTCCCAGCTTTCAGAGGAAAAATTAATAGTAGCTATGTGGTAAAACAGCTGAGCAAGGGATGAGGCAGCTGATGCAGCCTGGGGCAGTGATTCACTCCAGCATGCTGAATACTGCCTAGAAACGCAAGCATTTTGTAAAAGGATGAGATTCCAACACTGGGAGAACGATTACTGTAGGATTATTTTGCCATGATCAGAGAAATGAACACCCCTTCAGGGTCTTTTGTGACCCTGTAGTCACCACCAAGCTCTGGAGGTGCGTGAAAGTCCTGTGTGCTCTCCACCCAGATTCTGTGCATTTCTCCTCTCTAACCCTTTTGCAAAGTCTGCTCGTGTATCAACATAATTTAGCTGGTTCCTATTTGGGGTATCTGTACAATTTCTATTTTTGCTCTTTGAAAGCTTTGGCCTGATGATGGTGGTAACTAGAGATGCCCCTTGGCCAGGGCTCTGCCGCAGCTTCCCGAGCGCAGACGGTGCCGGAAGCGCAGCCGTCTTTGGTTTCTTGTGCCTGAGCTGCTATCAGCAGGAATGAGCAGAAACGTGGCTGAAATGTGATGTGTCTGCCCCGATGTCTGCAGGCTTTCTCCAGCCCTTCCTCCCGAGCTGGGGTGTTCAGCAGCTCTTTGCTGACTTGTCTGTTGTTGGCTGGTACCTGCTGCAGCCTCCCCGGTGCTGGGAAGGCTGGCAGGATCACCTTGCTGGCCTCTCTCCACAGTCACAAGAGAGGTCATCCCACAGGATCACACACAGAATGACCAGGTTGGAAGAGACTTTCGAGATCATCGAGTCCAACCCGTGCCCTAACACCTCAACTAAGCCCTGGCACCGAGTGCCACATCCAGGCTTTTTTAAACACATCCAGGGATGGTGATTCCACCACCTCCCCAGGCAGGCCGCTCCATATTTTATTACTCTTTCTGTGGAAAACTTTTTCCTGATATCCAACCTATATTTCCCTTGATGCAGCTGGAGACTGTGTCTGCACAGTCAGTTCTGTCAGTGCTGCCTGGTGAAAGAGACCAACCCCACCTGACTACAACCACCTTTCAGGAAGTTGCAGAGAGCGATAAGGTCACCCCTGAGTCTCCTTTTCTCCCGGCTAAACAATCTCAGCCGCGGGGTCCCTCATGCTCCCCGGCGGCTGCAGCAGGACTGATGCTGTGTGACCTCAGAGCCCTCCTCTGATCCACTGCTGCCATCCCACCCTTCAGCACTCCCGTGGCCTCTTCCAGGCACGGAACCCCCTCCAGCCGTGCCATCG
>VZRH01007414.1:350656-374007 GCA_013397555.1 Urocynchramus pylzowi
CGGCGGGCGGCAGGATGGTGCAGAAGGAGGGGCAGGCGGCGCTGGAGGAGCCCCAGGGCAGTCCCAACCCGGCCGGGGTGCCCGGCGCCCCCTTAGAGCCGCCGGGCGCCGCGGCAGGGCCGGTCCCGGGGGGCGAGGAGACCGACACCGAGACGGAGACCGCGCTGGGCTCCCGCCGCTTCCTCTGCGGAGTCGTCGAAGGTGAGAGCTTTCAGAGGGGGTCTCCCCTGGGAGAGGGGTGCTGCGGGAGAACGGGGGGGTGGGCCGGTCCCAGCTGGCTTTGCTTTGCCGTCTCCTCCCCCGCCCGGAGGAGCCCGCTCGGCGGGGAGGTGGCGTGCGGTTCTTGGCCGGGACTCCGCCAGGCTGGGGAGGAGCCGCGGCTCTCGGGCGGGGCTTCTGCCCCCGGGGCTTGTGCTGGAGCGGGGAGCGCCCTTTGATGGCAGCTGTGCGGCGGGGCCAGGGCAGGCCTGGCACCCAGCGCGCCGATGATTCCTCAGAGAGGCTGGGGCACTGCTGGGGCTCGCTTGCTCGTACGTGCCTAAAGGGGGAAGCGGGAGAGAGCAGAGCTACGGCGCGATTATCCCGGCTGTACGCGCTCTTCCTGCGCTCCAGAGGCTCACATTCGGCCCTGAGTAGGGAATAGGTGATTCCGTGGACTTCTGCTCAGTAATTAATATTAAATGCACCTTGTTCTCTAAAACGCGTTAGCGTATCGTTTTAATTGCAGAACAACCCTCTGTCTTCAGCACAGTTGCAACATTAAAAGGTTTAAATTATTCTTGAAGCTGCAGAATAAAGGGACTTTTTGCAGTTCTCAGTAATGCATTTCTGACAGGTTAGTTAAGGTAGGTGGTTGAAAGTCAGCAGGAAAAATGGTTTATTCCCAGCTAACAGTTAGTTTTAAATTGTTTATTTCCCGTGATCTCTTATTATTTCTGTACCAATAATGATTTTCCAGTAGGAAAACAAAATTATTGGCAGATGGAATGGAGAGGGGAACAGGCAGTTTATCAAAGTCAGTATCTGCATTGCTTTGTAGACTGTTTTCTGTTCGTATCTTAAACCATTCGGCTTCTGTAAATATGACTGAGAGGCGAATTGGTAGGGCTTAAGTACAATCATTGTGGAGAAAAATGCCTTTCTTTTGCTAATAATTCTGTGAAGGTAGATACCAAATTGAGGGCTTTGGAGACACATGACAGGGAAGAAAAGCACAGATTGTGACAGCATGTTTTCTCATGTTCCTGCTGATACACCTGGAACGTCACTTGTTCATCCAGGTTTCTGTCAGAACCACTGAGAATACCGTAATAAATTTTCTTGTCGTGTTAGTTACATCGTTGGTTGCCTCAGCATATATTTTGTTGCAGGTGTTCCTGAGTGTACTGTGCACAAAACAAAGCAAGAAAATGGCCTCTGCCCGAAGAAGCCGTCAAACACTGGTTAGGAGTTACCAGTCTAACAACAATATGTGTATGGGGGAAAAGGAATAGGGGAGTGTTGGAAAAAAAAAAATGGCAAACAGAAATCTGCCATCAACAGAAAAACAAACTTGTGGTGAAGGAGGTAAATGGTAGTGAGTGAAAACATCTGTCTCATTAGTGACTCAAGGGAATTACAGAGTTAAGGGAAAAACAGGAATTAACTTCAGAAGTGTAGATAAATACTTAAACATAAAGTAGTGGTTAACACACTGTGGTGAGGTTAGAGTGCTGAGATGGAGAATTTGGATGTTTGGTAAAAAAGGCAGAGGGCAATTGGCCGAACACTGGGTGTGCACTCTAAGAGTGTGTGCCACTTAGCAAATTCACTGTTTTGCAGAGTAGTAAGGTCTAAGAGATTGCTGAATGCAAAGCTTTGGTGCACTGCCTCTAGGATGTCCTGACTTTTAGTGGTGGAGTGCGTGGTAATGGGATGAGGTATTTTGACATAATCTGTTGACTTTGTATTAACCTGACACACAGTCCTGAGGGAGTAATACAAAACTAGGTCGGTTTTTTTTAGTTAGATTGAAAGATCCAAGAATTGTAATTGGCTGGTGACAGTAGTAACCTAAGAAATGTGGTGATAGATGGAAAAGTATTTCTGCAGATTAGCCAGTTCTGTTCAGCCTTATTTAATTAGTTTTTGATAACTGATTTTCTTTTTTTTTTTATACTAGTCTGTGCTCTGCTTTAGGCTTGTAGGTCTGAAACAGCAGTATCATAAGTAAAGCAAAAATGTTGTGAACAAGTTATGAGGCATAGGGGATATTGTTTAGGTTTCACAGGATTTCACTTTTGTGAGTTCCTGAGCTTCCTCAGGGCAGCATCAGTCAGAGTTAGGAAACTATAGTGAAAATAAGAAATTCCTTCTTGGTGAAGTAAACTGGGAGGTTTTCAGGCCTCTCAGCTCTCTCTTGTTGTTCCCTGTTGCCCTGGGCAGTTGTGAGGAGAAGTAGTTGCTCAGTTTTGCCACGTTGTGGTGCCAGGCAGTTTGAGATCACTCTTAGAGAGAATAATTCTTAAAACTTGAGCCTCTTGCTTTAAGCTTCTTAAAAGAGCATTGTACACTTAGCATGTATCTGATATACAATATATAAAAAATGTCTTCAGCTGCATCAGTTTGGAGTTTTTGAAGGTAGAAGGGGGGTTGTGACCTCAGTGAGGCTGAATATTTACAGATTTACAAGAGTGAATAGCTTTTGTTTACCTTTTGAACTGGTGTTCTACAGGGACTTGTGAGCTTTGTGTGTTAGTAGTATTATTCATCACTGAGTGGCCATGCTGTTTGAAAATAAGAGCTTATTAAATTTCATGTTATTTTAGTCTCTGGTCCTTGCATGGACTGCAAGCTGAAGCTTTGTTTTGAAGTGCCCACTTGTGGTTGAACTGTTTGCACATAGATCTAAGTGAGTTGGCTTGACTAAGAGGGCATTGAGAGTGCATTTTTAAAGTATAGTTTCTAGAGTGGAAAGATTAGATTTAAAGCCAGAAGCAGTTGCAATTTCTGTGGAATGGTATGACTTTCAATACATTCTAAAATCACTTGGGTAGATGCTTTTATATATGATTATTCACAGGCATAGTATTAGCTTGTAAAATGTGGAAATGGTAAAGTAGGATATCAGTTTGCAGCTTAATTTTGACAAAGAGCTTATTAAACAGAATAAAAGAAATTAAATCCTAAGCATTTTGTTGACTCACTTGCACTTTTTTTTTAATTACACATCATCTTTTGCAGTATGTATTTATGTATTCTGCATATATAAATCCTAGTCTGTACCACTAGCTAAGCATTTTTGAGCTGGTAAATATTTTCAAGTGTTTTCAGTGTTCACCTTAAAATGATATCTCAACTGTAGGTGTCTGGAGTGGTAGTTTAATTAGGTTATAACTGTTCAGTCTGCTGCTATAAAAATGCTGACTTGACTTGTCAAGGGCATATGCTCAGGAACACAGTTTGTATTCTGAAAATTAATTGCTTCAGTGGCCAAAATTATAAGGCCTTAACTTGTTTTATTTCTTACAATCTATAATTGCATTTTAAATTTAGATCACTGTAAGTTATTACACTTTCCTCATGCTAACTATTTTTTTTTCCCTTTCTGCTTTGGGAAGCTTTTTGACAAATGTAGCAAAAGAGGAAGAAAATGGTGGGTTGTAATACAAAGTTTCATGAAGCAGGCATAATCTAACTGGATAATTCTAATCTTGTTGCCCACAGGATTTTATGGAAGACCTTGGGTGATGGAGCAGAGGAAAGAACTTTTTAGAAGGCAAGTCATGTTTCCTCTTACTGCAGCACATTCCATTGGGATGTAATCATAAACTTCCACTTAAGTCTGGAAAGAATTATTGTTCTAACCTAGAGCAACTTTCTGCCTACTGTCTGTATTGTTGGGATTTGTATTCACCTTTTTATCTTGCATATACCAAAGTTGTCCAATATAATTTGTGCTTAAAGTTATTGTGACTTAATAGTATAATACAATGTTCAGTGAAGAAAAAAAATATTAAATCAAGTAAAAGAATAACATGAGGTAAAACACAGAATTCCTGAATTTGCAGGCTATTTGAAGGCTTTTTTCCTGTGTTTTTAGGCTTCAGAAGTGGGGACTGAACACATACCTGTATGCTCCAAAGGATGACTACAAGCACAGGATGTTTTGGCGAGAAATGTACTCTGTGGAGGAAGCGGGTAATTGCCGTTATTTCTCCTCTGTGTTTTCTAGAAGTAGACTTTTGAATGAATTGGTTATTGCTGTGTATACTTGTGTGTGTTTAATCACAGCAGCCATTCCCAAAGGTGACTGAAAACCTCTTTTTAATACCCTGCAGGTGTGTTTATTGGAGCTTTGGAACAAGCATGGCTTTACTTCTTTTAACTATAACTGCAGATGATTTCTGAAACTGCGTTTAAGGCTTTGTCTTACAAGATTTTTTTTTGTCATGGGAAAGGTTGCTTAGACTTATTCCTCTGGCTCTTGAGCGTCATTTGAATGTTTTTTGAAGTAGAAATTATTTGCTTTAGAAAAAGAAAAAAAGATTGATGAGCAAATAGCATGTCCTTTTATGTGATTCATTAAGTCCTTGTCTCAGTGAAAAGAGTACCTGTTGGAAAAACAGCTCTTGACCAATTAGTCAGAGCATAAAAGATCTGTTCATGCTATTGTGAGTTGTTTTATCCACCTCTGGCGCTTGTGGGATTTATGATGCTTTACTAGACTGAAGGGATTATAGTTTTCCTTGGGTGAGGGGAAAAATTAGACTCTTGAAATTAAATAATCCTTCTTGGAGACCTCTTTGAATCAATGCAGAAAAATAAAGGACACTGCTAGGTAATATCTAATAACAGCAAAAATTGTTAAATGTGCTAAAAATAATTTTCTTTATTCATTCTATGAAACATTCAATTGCAAGTTTGTTTCTTAAAGCAACTACTTCTACATGGTGATGTTACACCCCACGTTTTCGTATGGCCAAGCTTCAGTCATATGAGTAGTGTATGAACCTCTGTCACATGGGGTGGTATTACTACAGTAAATTGTTAGTATGTGTGGGAAAAGTGAGTAATAATTCTCTAACTGTTGATGAACGTACTGTGGAAACAGACTATATCCATATTTGTCTCACAGTGTTAAGATAAAGAAAATTTTTAAAATATTTACAAAAATTTTAACATAGAATATGAGAATACAAGGACAGTTGTTGTATTCCTTTTGGCATAATTGCTGAAAAATCTTCCAAATAATTTGGTGTTCTTTGCTGTGTTTCAAGAAATTCCAGCAATTCTTTTTTCTAATTATGACAGAAGAGATATCTGCACTTTATAATATACTTTGGATGATGCCTGAGAATTTTTTTTAATTGAGTCCTTCTGAAATATTTTAATTTAATTTCCAGAGCAGCTAATGACTCTAATATCAGCTGCACGAGAACATGAAATAGAATTCATCTATGCAATCTCACCTGGACTTGACATCACTTTCTCCAATCCTAAAGAGGTATCCACATTGAAGCGTAAGCTGGACCAGGTAAGGATGACACAAACTTAGCACAGTTCCTGTGCTGCTTAATTTGGAAACTCCAGTTCTTTGTTCACTCTTGCAGCTTTTCTGCAGCTTCTTGAACCTTTTCAGCACTGGTGTTAGTTTGGGTGTCTGCGAATGATTCCAGCAGATGTGTTCAAGTTGCATTGCAGAAGTAGCCAGTGATAACTTTGATTAAAAAAAAAAAATATTCTCATCTTTTATTGCATGCTGAAAGCTATTTTTGTCTTCAGAGTATTTTGGAATCTTGAAGCCAAGATGCCCTGCTAAAGCAAGAACTCTAGCCCACAATAAATGCCTTTGCAGACCTGACATGCACATCATCTTTGTTCTCCTGACTCCTCTCCTTTGTCCGAGAGCTGTTACAGAATTAGCTTTTTTCCCAGCTGTCCATCCTGTGAGATCAGCTTTGGGTGGTTAAAACTGGAACAGATTGCAGGTCTTTAAAGGTCTAATCTTTGAGAGAAGCAGAGCTATGGGTCAGAGACAGGCATTCATTGTAAATAGAAACCAAAGTCTGTCTCGCCTCCACTATATCCCTGTTCCTGTAGCTGTCTCTAAGGTAGATTAGATCTAAAAATCCTACAGTTTGATTAAAAGAAGGAATAATAATTTAACAAATTAATAATTTTACTCTTATCTCTTCTATTAGGTTTCTCAGTTTGGCTGCAGATCTTTTGCACTGCTCTTTGATGATATCGATCACAACATGTGTGCAGCAGACAAAGAAGTTTTCAGTTCTTTTGCTCATGCTCAAGTCTCAATCACAAATGAAATTTATCAATATCTAGGAGAGCCAGACACATTCCTTTTCTGTCCTACAGGTAAAACAAGCAGAATAGTTTCATTCAGCCTTAAAGGAGGGGGGACTGTTACCTTACTGTTTGAAAACCTGATTTAACATTTAGTAACTGCCTTAAGGAGTACTTTGGGGTTGATTTAACAAATTGATTTACAAAGAAATGTTTGATTATTCAGATGTATATAGATGCAAAGATTTTTCCAAATTTACAAATCTCTGAAAGGCTCAATGTCAAACAAATAAGACAGCTTGATAGAACAGTTCAAGAAGTTTGAACTGAGAATTAGGCTAATGGAAAATTTATTTTTCCAAACTTGAACTGAAATCTTTGCTTCTTGAATTAGCAGGTTGTTAGTTTCTAAGAATTCTTTGAAGTAGAGGTAGTCTGTGCTTATGGCTGTCACTGGTTCTTATTTTTAATAAGATTGTTCACTTCACTAGTCACCGAGTTTTTTTTTATCAAAAATTATTTTTAGTTTATCCTCTTACACTGTAGTATTGTGGTTCTGTTGCAGACCTTAACTTTAGAGACATATGTTCCAGTGTTATAATTTTTAGGTATTTGCACTTTGTAATGAGTGTTGTGGTTTTCTCATTCTCCTGTATAGTATCTGCTGTAACAGGCTTTGTACTTATGGACTTGATTAATTTTTTTCCTAATTTTGACATTTGAGCAATTTAAAATTATTCTCTACCATTTGTTTCTGATATTTATGCTGAATGTCATTCATAATGTCCTTTTTATTTATACTTTAGACTTTTGGGCCTTACTTGATTAATTTTATAAATGTTTTTCATTTCCAAGGGTGATATTCTCACAATGTGTTTGTGGGACAATTTGGTATGTTGTCAAACATGTATCCTTGTAATGACAGTGACATTCTCTTTTCCTGTGCAGAGTACTGTGGAACTTTCTGTTATCCAAATGTTGCTCAGTCACCGTATTTACGGACTGTAGGAGAAAAACTGCTCCCTGGAATTGAGGTGTTATGGACAGGTAAAGATCGATGGCTTATTTCTTTTATTTTGTTGGTGTTCAAAATTTTCTTGTAAATATTCAGTAAAATAAACTGCCCAGCTACTTGGGGGGGTTGAATCTTTAGGTATATGCAAAGCCCTCTCATCATCTTATTTCCTGCTTAGGTCCGAAAGTTGTATCCAAAGACATTCCGGTAGAATCCATTGAAGAAGTTTCTAAGATCATCAGGAGAGCCCCAGTTATCTGGGATAACATTCATGCTAATGATTATGATCAAAAGAGGCTTTTTCTTGGGCCTTACAAGGGTCGGTCAACTGAACTCATCCCTCGACTGAAGGGTGTTCTGACCAATCCAAACTGTGAATTTGAAGCCAATTATGTTGCCATTCACACGCTCGCGACCTGGTACAAGTCTAACATGAACGGAGTGAGAAAAGACGTGGTGATGAGTAAGTATGCATAGCTGTTTGCTGGGTCTGTGCTTAACCATATAAATCATACCAATTCTCAGTGTTTTTAATGATTTTGTATTCCTCACCAACTTTTTCTTCTTATGGTCACCTAGCTTTTTCTGTTCCATAAGTAAATGGCAGTTGCCTGAAAGATAATGATCTTGCTTTACTGGGGCTTATCTGTAGCACATGGTATCAAAGAATTTCTTAGTCTGGAGAGGTTTCTGTGGTTATGTAATTAGCACTCTTGGAAAGCAAGTTTAATGCCCAAATTTGAAATGTGTCTGTGGATATGATTTCAGTGGAATAGAAGCAGTTCAGATCAGAAGACACCCTGAATGCCAGGGTGTCTGGTTTCTGTGTTGACATTGTGACCATAATTTTCTTTTTTTCTCCTAATTAGAGTCTAGTAACTTGTCCTTTTTGTCAAGTAAGCCCCTGACTTACTGAATGCCTTGTCTGAAATCTGGTTTTGCTATTTTAAATTAAACTAATGTGATAACTTTTAAAATTTGTTTCTGTAGCTGATACTGAAGACAGCACAGTTTCGATCCAGATTAAATTGGAAAATGAGGGGAGTGATGAAGATATTGAAACAGATGTTCTCTATAGCCCACAAATGGCCCTGAAGCTGGCCTTAACAGAATGGTTACAAGAATTTGGAGTACCTCAGCAATACAGCAGTGAGTATGATTTGGTATCCTTCTGGGTCTGGTAGAAAAATGGTGTTAAGTGTTCAGTATTTATGTATAGATTAAAGATATTTTACACATCCTGGCAGTTCATACACTTCGGCTGGAAATACTTTCTGCCGTAGTAATTGGGGAACCTTATTTAAAAAGTAAGAATGCTTGATGTTCTGCAGTGTTCTTGTAATGCTCTGACTGATCGACAGAAGCAATCTTGATGTATTATCTTTTGGCATTTCTGATAGAAGGCAGGAAAGGGTCTGGATCTTGCTTGTCCCAGTTCTTACTAGGCTTCAGTGGAACCTGAGAGAATAGGAAGTACAGTAGGTATTTTGTTTTTTGAGTTGATGTTAGATTGTTGTAAAAACTAGTTCTGGTCCTGAACACTCTGTGTTCTTCCAGTTGTTTTAAGATAGTTTTACTTTCCTGAGTTTGTCTGCATAAATCAGCTGAGTTCCTTCCAGCACTGTACACCTTTTTTGTACCAGTGGGAGTTTGGGATATATCTTGAGTCTAACGACCTTGGTTAGGGAGGGTGAGTTAGAGCATGTTGACCAAGATTGTGTCTGGTAAGGTTTTGAATGTCTCAATTTTCCCCAGGATAAAGACAGTTTTGTATTTGAAATATTTAAACATCAGCTTATCATATTAAGCTTTTATTATGAGCTGTCCTTTGTATTTGAATGCAACTTTACCAAGTCAGTTGATGCAGAGGGAAAAATAGTTACTTGGAGAGCTTTTTTTTCTGATGGTATATGAAAATTATTTAACATTTATTTTTAACTAACTTTTTCTTCATCCTATCTTTGCTTACCAGTTATGTGAAAAGGAAACTTGCAAAACTCAAAGTCAGTAGTTAAGAGTTTCATTGACAGAAGTGAACAGGCAAAGTACCAAAAGGAAGCTGTGCTGATGGGATGTTGTGGTAACAAAATCATCCATCATTTGCAGGAGTTGCTGATTTGAATGTTAGTTGGCAGAGATTGAAAACTAAACTTGTTTCTTCTTATTCTCAGGTAGGCAAGTGGCCCACAGTGGTGCTAAAACCTCTGTAGGGGATGTAGGGCCACTGGTGGCACCATCCTCTTTAAATGCAGCAACGGTGGTTACCACGGTGTACCAGGAGCCCATCATGAGCCAGGGTGCGGCGCTGAGCAGTGACTCACCGGCCTTGGCCAAGGAGGAGGAGAAGAAGCAATCTGATGAGGAACCAATGGACATGGTGGTGGAAAAACAAGAGGATGCAGACAAGAATGCAAACCAGATACTGACAGATATTGCCGAAGCCAAGATGGCAGAGGAGCTGAAGCCAATGGACACGGATAAGGAGAGTATAGTCGAGTCAAAGTCTCCAGAGATGTCTATGCAGGAAGACTCTGGTAGTGACATTGCACCTATGCAGACTGATGAGCAAATTAACAAAGAACATTTTGTGCCTGGGCCGAATGAAAAGCCTCTTTACACAGTAGAACCCGTGACTTTAGAGGACTTACAGCTTCTTGCTGACTTGTTTTACCTTCCTTATGAACATGGACCCAAAGGTGCACAGATGCTGAGGGAATTCCAGTGGCTTAGAGCAAATAGCAGTGTTGTCAGCGTAAATTGCAAAGGAAAGGATGCTGAGAAAGTGAGTGCAAATCTTATTTATCTCCTTTTATGTCAAAATCCCAAGCAATTTTATCTGTTGTCTGTAATAGAGACTGGTGTTCTACTTAGTAGGACCTGAAGGGTAGTGTATAAAGAACCACAGGTCACAGTAATTTTCATTCCTCCAGTGGAATCTACTGTTTTAAGCCCTGTAGTGCCACATAGCTATGAAGGCAGTCTGGTTATCTGCATTTGACCTGTGTTCCCTGTACTGGCCTCACTTCTAACAGCCATAGAGACTATCTGTGAGTCATGTGTGGTGTGGCAGTCTCTCCTGGCAAAACGAAGTAGTGAATTGTGTAGTCTATATCCATATTTAGAGTACCTGTCCTCTCTAGGAGCCTGTGTTTGATCTTGTGGATCTTTTTCATAGATAGAAGAATGGCGTAACCGAGCAGCCAAGTTTGAAGAGATGTGCAGCTTGGTGATGGGCATGTTCACTCGCCTCTCCAATTGTGCCAACAGGACAATCCTTTACGACATGTACTCCTACGTCTGGGATATCAAGAGTATTATGTCAATGGTGAAATCTTTTGTGCAGTGGTTAGGTAGGTGCATTGGGAGCCATTATAATCCCAGATAGCTTATTTTTTATGTGTGTTTTTAATTAGCCCACGGGGAAAACTGAATTATTAGGTGAATGGGTTTTCTTGGACAGGGGGTCTAGTTTGACCCTGTTTTAAAGGTTTTCCTGTCTTGCTATTTGAAGCAATGCTTGCAGTGAGTTTGCTTTGCTATTAAAAGTGAAGTCTGCTGGATGCTTAAGATTGGAGACCTTTATTTTCTTCTTGGGCTAATGAAACTTGAATCTCATCTGACACGTAAGTGTTGACTTTAACTTACTCTTGACTGAATGCACACTGGACTATGCCATGTAACTCCTTGGATGCCCTGCTGTATGATTGGAAATGACACTACGAAATGTGATCACATCAGCCATCTGCTGTTTGCTCTGTCTTGATAACATTATTGCTGTCTTCAACAGACCTTTCAATGGGCCTGGCCATGAGGAAGGTGATCCTCCCAGCCCCTGTGCGCATGCGAGCTTTAGCATAAGGCTATTCTGGTGCAAAATAATTTCCTTTCAACACTTTCCAAATTGCTGATTTTTTAAAATTTTTTTTAATCTATATTTTAGTTTTTGGTAATGGGTTGAAATTGTGGAGCTCTCTGGACAGATTTAGTCTGAGACTTAAAATGATCTTGAAAGTTTTTTTTTTGTTGTTGTTTTTTTTGGATTTTTTTTTAATGTGTGGCATTTTCTTCTTTGTTTTGTTTTGTTGATTTTTTTCCTGAAAGATTTTTGGGAGATCCTAATTTGGCAGATAGCACCAGCATGGCCTGGGTAATTCTAGTCACCTCATTTCACTTTCAGGTTTCAATCCAACTGTAAGGAATATGCTGTGGAGTTGCTTGACATACACAGCAGACAGCAAAGCTGATGGTCTCAAGTCACACTTTCTGTAGCTGTCACAAACCTCACAGTGGCTAACCATTACACAACCTTGGTCTAATCCTAGTGTTTGGATTGTTTTAAATTATATTCTCAAATACTGACACATTTAAGCAGGGACAGAGAAGACCTATTAAATCATCAACTTGGTCTATGCCCAACAAATTCCTGTTTTGTGCTTATTAAATATCTGATCCCTAAACTCATAGTTGATAAAGAAGAGAGCTTTTAAGACTGCCTTCTGCAAAGCACAGAGAAGAAAACCTAGTGGGGGAGGAAAACTCAGCAGCATTGTAGTATGTTAACATTTCTCTAACAACTTCATGCTGTTTTAAAAGCCTTAGTTTGTGCATTTTTAAGTGTAACACATCTCCTTCAACTTTACTATCCTTGCTGTATGTTGACCTTTAGCTAGACAGACTGCTCTCTTCCTGATAACTTAATCTGCTTACAACTCTAGGCCAAAGCTCTATAAAGGGAACAGTGGTTCCTGTAGACTTTGAAAACATCAAGGGCCCAATGCAGACTGCATTTCAGAATTATCAGACTATGTACTAAATTCAGCTGAAATTGTTTTCAGTGTCCCTGTAAAGTTGGGTTCAAGTCTCTAAAGGCATCAAATATTTGGAGTAGTTCACAGTAGAAGCCAACTCAGTAAACACCAACTCTGTTAACTTTGGCACTGTTCTGTTCTACTACTCACACTGATATTAGATAGTTGAAAAACACAGTTTTTCACATGTACAGTTTAATACTCTTATGCTAACAGTGCTTTTGTGAGAGGGGCCATTTTTGTCTTCAGCTTGTGTTTTATCTCTAGTGTATATACAGAGTAAAGGTCTTTGATAAAATACTTCATTATATAAAGTCAAGTACATTGCAAATCCAAACAAGTTAGTTTTCACAGTGGTGTGTTCAATGGTCCACTGGATGTTCACTTTCTTCACCTCTCCTCCAAGTCCAGCTAGCATTCAGTCCCTTAAATTAGTGTGGCTGTACAGTACTATGGATTACTAATGACTTCTATTGTCTTCTTCCCCATTGTGTACAGATGGGAGAATCCTCAGCACAAGTTTCTACTGCTATTGGATGGACAGCGCCAGATGTTCACAGCGCGTCGTCATTAATTAATTAAAATGGAAAGGTTTTGTCTGTGAGGCAGCTCAGATAGATTAGATGTACAGCAGGCATGAACTGAAGTCACATTTGCGCAGCGACTAAGGCATTAACTATGTTTTTCATTTATACAGCTCTTCATTCACACAGCTCTTTACTGTAATAATTGGAAGTGCTAGTTAAGTTGTAGTCTCAAAGGACAGACAGATACTGTCTTCCAAGTTTTTGACTAAATCTCTTTGGGAAGGATATCATCTTATGTGAGAATTCTAAAATGTGGGAGTAAACCAAATTTGAGTTCTGCTGTTTGGATTGCTTCTGAAATTTACCATACTTAGGGTAGTTTGTATTGAACCTATATTCCTAAACTTGCATAAATGTCAAACTTGGCACACTTTGGGACTCTCTGACTAGCACAACATACTTGTCTGTACTGATCTGAGACTGTTACTTGAACAGGAGGTAGATTGCTGTCCACAAAAGGAAAAGAGTATTTGCGCTGCTCCTCTTGTCAGAAAACTAGGCAGGTAGTTGAGAGCTCCACTCCAGATACCACTTGGCTTTTTTCTGTCTCCACAGCTGTCATTTATGTTACTTGGTGAAGGCTACATACAGTGCCTTGCTGGCAGAACAGTGTTAAAAATCAGTCAGCCAATGGAAGCTTCTTTTCTAAAGCAAGTGCAAGCTAAAGCTAAGCGCTGCAATGGGCCTGCTGCTGCTGGTTGAGCAGCAGGGTCGCTGGGGCATCCAGGATGCTTGTGGAAATTAAAATCAAGATGCAAAAAGCAAAGCTAGTAGTGGCCACCAAGGTGTATTAGTTAAATTGTGAGTTAATTCCAGTTAACACTACTTAGCTTTTTAATGTGCCAACAGTATTGAGAAAGTGTGGCCTGGATTATGTAAATCTGTGTAGTCTCTTGCGAGAATGCTGTTTCATACAGCTGTCCTGGCTGCCTGTTCCAGACTGTTTACATATATTGTTAGTCCTAGTTTTCTGACAAGATTAGAAACAATCAGTACTAAAATGTGACTTCAGAAAGGTCCATTTTTTTTTTCAGGGGCTGTGATAATGGCATTTGTTTGATCTAAAATTTATGGTAGTAGCTATTGAGCCACGTAGCTTCCAAGATGTCAGATTTTCATACATTCAGTGAATGTTTCTGACACAAATACCCAAAAAAAAAGTGTGCAAAATGTGTGGGAAGTCTGCGTAATTCTGCATGGCACCATTCTTGTGCCTTCTGGTCTAGAAGGAAGTGTGTAGCTGAATTGCCTCACCTGTCTGTTAAAGGTAACCAAAAATTTGGAATACCTCAATTAGTGCAGAAGCACGGAAGCTTTATAAACGATACATTATTACAGCCCCTCCCCCCCCAAGCCCTGGATTGTAGCTCAGTTAGAGAGCTTTTTCCACAAGTGTATGTTAGCTTTTTGGACATGTAAGACACCCAGGAAATCCCCCTTCTCGTAACATTCTCCGCTTGGATCTGATCTCAACAGGGTGTCGTAGTCAATCTTCAGCACAGTTCTTAAGTGGAGACCAAGAACCCTGGGCCTTTAGAGGTGGTCTAGCAGGAGAGTTCCAGGTATCAATATGACTTCACAACTGAATGACATTTTCTTTGTTTTATGAGAAACCTTTTGTTGCACATCAGAGGTCTGGAAGGATTGGTCTGCCGAAGGCTTTCTGGTCCAAAGCCCATTAGCCTTACAGCTTGGTTTAAAATAATTTTCCTCCCCTTTCTACAGTAATTTCTCAAGGAGATGCTGCCTGTCCCACGCGCGTGCGAAGCGCAGCGGCTTTAGTTGTACATTTCACATTGTTTCTTTGCAGGTCGCACAGCATTTTTACCTGCGCCCGCAATTGCACAATGCGCGCATGCTTGTCTGCCAATGGGAATTCCATGAGCAAAAGGGATCGTCGTCCAAATTCTGGTTCCTCTGGAAATAATGCTGTAACGTGCTTTATTGCGAGGAATTCAATTGGCAAATGTTCCTAGATCGCTGTTTGTACCATGTGCAGATTTGTTCATGGATTTTTCAGGCGCTGTACTTTTCCCCCCTCACAGGTGCTCTGCGCGCAGCAAATTGAATCAGCGCATTGCTTTTGGGATAAAGCGTCTCCTCTGGCCAGTTAACCCTCTTCAGACCAAACCTTTCCTCCTGACATTCTGTGTTCTTAGACAGTGTAGATATGATTGGTAAAAAGTTTTTAAAGCAGTTAAGATTAACAGACTCTTAATGTGCTGTTTCAATTGCATATTTTAGAACACCAATTGGATATTTTCTATTCAAATAAGGTCTTTGCATTTGTAAAGCATACCAACCCCACCTTCTTTTGGGGTAGCAAGTAGCAAATGTTATTTTGGGAGTCTGCAGTGCACACCCAAGAGTGATGGGTTTTGTTGTTCATACAGTTATATTAAATATTTTGTTTTCACAGCGTTTGCTGCCTATTGATGGGGCAAATGACCTCTTTTTTCAACCACCTCCATTAACACCCACTTCCAAAGTGTACACCATACGACCCTACTTCCCTAAAGATGAGGTAACTGCTTTTGACACTTGTCAATTTTGCTGTTAGTGATGCACTTTCTTCCATGGCAGCAGTGATTACTGCCGAGTCCCCTCTTCCCTAATGAAGCAGGTGTCCTGGTATCTTGCACAAGGCACAAATGCAAGCTCACAGGAGAACTGAGGTTAAGTGACATGCCTCTGGTTCAGCAACATGCTGTGCAGCAGTACGTGTACACGCACAGCTTGATTCCCAGCCTTCCACCCTCTCACCCTTTTAAATCTGTGAGTGCCTTCCTTATTTATGAAAGACAACTTAAATTTGTTCAGCTGGTAGAAGAATTCTTGCAGCAGGGAGACATCCAGTGAATTAGAGGTTGGGTGTGGATGCCTGTTTCAGTCAGTGGTTATTGTGGTACCTGCTGGTATTTGCAGAGCTGTACAGGCACAACATTGATACTGCATCTCAAAATGGAGCTGAAAAATGTGATCATGGCTCAGCCATTCATATAATTTTAGTTACAGTTGGAAGCTTTTTGGTCTGATTTTGAAATATTGTCAAATCTGCTTTGGAGTGTTTAATACTTTAAAATCAGGAAAATTTCATTAGTCATTTTTGATTAGTGCTTTTTACCTTTTCTGTTTTCTGAATGGAGAATACTTGAAAGTGAAGTATCAGCCAACATTTAGTTAACTCTTTATGGATGCAGTTTAAACAATGTAGGGATTAATGCAGCTTGAAATCTTGTGTTGATAGGTACACTGAGATGAAACAGGAGTCTCTAGGTTGAGTTTGCAGTATTTCAAACAAGTCTTAACTTTGAAGCCAGTCAGACATACGAGGCTGACACATGAAGACTCCTTTTCCTGCCAGTTCTAGGCCAGCTCTGTCCTGTGCTGTTCTCATGAGCAGTAAAGCAGCCTTTTCCAAACCTTCGTGCAGGACTCCACCTAAGCTGACTTGTTCTATTGTAGAAAATGGAATTGATATTTCTAAACCACCTCAGCAATTAGAGGTGCAGCTAAGCATGCTGTCATAAACAGTACTTCTTCTGAGGAGTTACCCTTTAATTAAAGGAAGAAAGTGTCAAATGCAAAGCATTTTTGTTTAAAAAAAAAGGTAAAGTTTCTTGTTTAAGATGTGACTAATTCAAATTTGCACTTTTAAAGAGATCCAGATGAAAGCCTTTTAAAGTGCAGGATGTATCTGTCCTTTGCAGAGGTTGAGTTGCCATACTGGAGCATCAGAGGTTTTGTAAAGGGATTTTGTAGCAATGGTGGTGGTCTTCAGTCAGTGTTTGGTATCTAACTTTCAGAATTAATCTTGTGCTGTTACAAGAGCAGGGGATTGACCTCCAGCCTTTCCTTCCCAGCCATTCAACTTAACTGCAATGTTTTTGAAGGCAACTTTGAGTTACTTTCAGGGAAGGGGTGGAGGGAATGCCATCCTTTTGCATAGATGGATACTTTTGATCTCTGGTGACTCAGTGCCTGTCAGTACTAGGTTATAGTGCAGCTGTTAATGACATACTCTCTTTTGAATGTGATTGCTAAGTTGAAATAATCTCTTTTCTCCTCTTAGGCATCTGTGTATAAGATCTGCAGAGAAATGTATGCTGATGGAGCTGACCAACCCTTCCATAGTTTACCAGATTTAATTGGAGACAAGTATGTATTAGGAACAAGTGTCATGCAGAGGTAGTTCTGAAGGATTAAATCCTGACAGTGTATTTAATTTGAATTTTTAGAATTGTGTGTGGGAAGAATACAAAGAACATTTGAAGTAGATAAAATAATTTACTCTCAGGAAATTGGGGTTTTGGTTTCTTAAAGAGATTGTTGACAGTTACGTCTCAGTTCATGTACTGGTCACCTGTTGTGAGCTGTTAGAAAATAAATTTAGCTGAAACCTCTATATTATGAAAGCTGTGCATCATAGTATCTTATAGCAGATTTTGTGAAAGTATGTCATGAGAGTGTCCATAGTCTGTAGTTACTCTCTGGTATTTTTTCTGACCTACTGTATTTCTTAAAATTAGAATTGACTGGTTTTTGAGGTGCAGTCTCCCAGCCAAGTGCCTCAAGTTTTTTCTGAGGTACATGTACAAACTTTTTAAAAGGATAAGCAATGATAGATGAAGTTTAAAAAAAAATGGGGCATTAAAAATGAGCTGTAAAATTAGCTACTTTGAGTGGATTTTTTTTTGTCTCAGGTGTTTAATTTAGATAGAATTTTATAGAGTCTGCTCTGAGTGACAGGAAGGCAATTAAGAAAGGATGTGTTACTGATATCAAACAATACCCAAAAGAAGTTATGAAAGCAAGGAAATAATGGCAGCAGAGCAACTAAGAGCAAAAGCTGAAGAGCAGTGTGTATGGAATTAAACAGTGGAATCCTGAGGTGCAGCTGTTGCTTATAGCTGAGTTTTGACAGCTGATCAGTCAGTTAGTGCTTTGTTGGAACTAATTCCATGACTGGAGGACTCACTTCTTTGGCTGACTCTGGAGTCTCCTCTGTGGAACCTGAAGGGCATACTTGGTCAAACAGATCTTCTTTTGACTGAATTTGGACTTTTTTTCTGCAGGTTAGTTGGAGGTCTGCTCACCCTCAGCTTGGATTACTGCTTCGTCTTAGAAGATGAGGATGGCATATGTGGCTATGCTTTGGGAACAGTTGATGTAACTCCCTTCATTAAGAAATGCAAAATGTCTTGGATCCCTTTCATGCAAGAAAAATATACTAAACCAAATAGTGACAAGGAGCTGTCTGAGGCAGAGGTTGGTATAACCTGTGAGATCAGAACTGTATGGTGAAGTCTTTCCAAAGTGGGTCTTTGTTTTTGTGAGCTCACATGAAATTCAGTTTTTTCACCTTTCTGAAGACTTTGAGCATGTATTAAAGCATCTGATGTATCAGAAGGAGACAGTAAAATTATTCATTGCCAGTCAGATACAGCTATGTGCTGTAATACATCCATGAGGTGTACTTAAGTAGTAATCAATACAGTAAAGCATCTTCATCTAGAGAAAATTACATTTTGAAAATAAAATATTGCTCCTGCTCTGTTCTACTGCAAAATGCAGTATTAGTTTCCCCCTGCTGCAGGTAGAGCACTGAAAGTCTTATCAGTTTAAGTATGGAAAACAAATTCAAAAGCATTTGGTTTTGGTGTGAAAATCTACGAGCTATTTGTAGAGTGTGACAGCTGTAAATGGTGCAAGGCAGCCTAAAACTGCCCATTAAAAAGGCAAAGAAACACAGAAGAGTATCTGTGCACAACCTGTTGGTTATGTGTTGGCTTATGTTTTCTTTCACTTGAAGTGTGGGTCACTGAGAAGGAGCTTTGCATGCCTCCTTTGATGGTCTGAGAAGCTTTTCTAGCCAGTCTTTTTGTCTGGAGTACAGACAGCAGTTCAGCGGATGAGGAGCTAAGTAGCCAGCAAGAGGTGTAGCTGAAAAGCCTGCTGGTTTGGAGGTACACTCCATGAGCAAAGCAGTGTCCCGTGATGAAGATCAATGAAAATGAATAGCTGGATAATTATTAAATACCTGTTTCCAATATTCTTTTCAGAAAATAATGCTAAGCTTCCACGAAGAGCAAGAAGTATTGCCAGAATCGTTCCTTGCTAACTTCCCATCTTTAATAAAGATTGATATCCACAAAAAAGTGACAGATCCAAGTGTGGCCAAAAGTATGATGGCCTGCCTGCTCTCTTCTCTAAAGGCTAATGGTAAGTTTCTTGCACTTATAATTCCTTGTTTCCTATCTACATGTCATTTCTAGGGTGCAAGGCAAACTTGGGAAGATTTGGGTAAATAATTATAAAAGCTTTTGAGCAGTTAACTTCTGCTGCTGCCTTGAAAAAGGGGGCTTTTCATTTTAGTCATTATCCTGCAAATTAGAAGACAGGCAGAACTGAGGGAGCAATTTGGCACTGAGAGCACACATCTTTACATCTTGAATGCTGCACAAAAGTCTATATTTTTCCTGCTGGCATTGGTAATGATGCTTTTTTAAAGTTTGGCTCTGTATGCTGGTGGGTAATTACCAAACCTTCAGTATGGGAAGTGCTTGGCTGCCTGCCCTGACTGTGCACCCCACACTCACTTCCTTTGTGCCACTTGGTGCCCTCCTGCAATGCTGCTTTTGGAGCCAACAATGGATATTTTTGTGTGCAGAGGGTTTGTTCAGACTGATGGATGCCTGCAGTGTGTAGTCCCATTAGGGGATGGTCAGCTGTGCTGCCATAAATCTGGACTCTTGGGCACTATGCTCCATGTGGAATTGGTTTACTGATTTACCTGCTGAAGTTGGTGGGAACTCTAGTAATATTTGATGTCTGTGCTTTTTACAGTAACTCTTCTCCTACAGTATTTTGTTTCATTTCTTTCTTCTTCAGGCTCCCGTGGGGCTTTTTGTGAAGTGAGACCAGATGATAAAAGAATCTTGGAATTTTACAGCAAGCTGGGCTGTTTTGAAATTGCTAAAATGGAAGGATTTCCAAAGGATGTTGTTATCCTTGGAAGAAGCCTTTGAAGTGCTTGACAGTGAACTGTTCCAGTACTGTAGACCCTTAACAGCTGGGCAGGTAGTGGTGGGGATCTTCATATGGTCTAACTGCACAAAGCCAGCAATAAGCCAGCTTGGTAAAAGGGGCTATGCGAAAATCACCCATCACACATTCAGACTGTCATCTGTTGGAAGGGGATAATGCTGCTGAAAACATTGTTAAACAAAGAGAAACCCTGTCCTCTCCTGGTCCTGTGTGAAGTGCCAAGGAATCTTGCATGGGCTATAGCTTCTCAGAGGAATCCCTTTCAGTCGGTGCTGTGGTTGACAACAGTTCTCTGCATTCAAGTGTCAACAGAAAATTGGTCTCTGGCAGAATGCCTATAAAGATGCAGGTTTTGTTCTCTGTCACGGAACAGGATGTGCAGTTGGAAGTTGCAGAAATGGGAGGGGTTGCTTGTGTCAATCAGCATTTTTAAAGATAAGTAGTTACAGTTCTATTTTTTACTACCTTTATGCTTGTTGATAAAGCAATGACCCGTTGTCACTTCTAATGACCATTGGTTCAAGCTTTGTGTTTTGTTAGGGACAAATGTGCAGTGGTCTGTGGCAGAAGTCACTCAATGACAAACTTGTAAATCTCAGTGTATATAAACTTAGCTGTATGCTGACTAACTTTTTGTTTACTGGTTTTTGTAACTTTTTATTTTGAAAAGTGAAATGGTATAGGTCCAAGATGGCACTTTTGAAAAACCTAAAACCACAATTGAGAACAAGTCTGTCCTCAGCACTGACCTTTCTTACTGTGCCTCATATCCAGGGCTAGGTACTGACCATCTTGGGAAAGGGGAGCAGATCCCAACTGACCCTTCCTGCAGATAGCAGTTTGTCACTGCTTGAGGGTATCATTCTCCTGGGACTGAAACAGCAATTCACAGGATGCTTTGCTGAACCCGTTAATTTTGGTAATGTTCACATGGGATTATGGATGAAAGATGGTGAGAGGGGGAGAGAGCTGGCCCACAGCTGGGATTTGTCCTTGGAAGAGTCACCATGTTTCAAAGCCTGTTCGTACTAGTTTGATTAAATCAGGGTCTTCAAGTCCTGCACATTTGTATCAAATAACTTTTCTATAAGAAATGCCACAATAAGCACATTTTTACACATTATTTAAATGGTTATCTACTTTTAAATGTTCCAAGAGTTTAATGTTTTTACCCAGGATGGACATGCTTGGTGATGGGGTGGAACTGGCGTCACATGGGACCTGGTAGTCAGGTAGATGGATCATTTAATGGAACTGGTATTTTACAGTAGTCCCAGTGTCCCAGACAGGTGAATGGACAATGGTATGCACTTTGCAGTACTTTGTTTCTTCCACCTGCTGCCATAAGCTGTCTATATCTTATGTTTAAATTTTCCTGGGTTTTTTTTCAGTGGTGCACAAAGGAAGCTTGGTTGCTCTTACAAGCCTCCAGCTGCATAGAAGTTGATTTGCATCCTGTAATGAATGGCATTAAGATTGCAGTAATGCTCTCTGCAGCCTGTAAGGAGATGCTGTGTTTGGCCTTCTGGTGCAGTCATGTGCAAGATGTTTTTTTTTGTTTTGTTTTGTTTTTGTTTTTTTTTTCTGCAGAATGTGAATGATTTTTAATGCGGTAGCGAAGTATTTAAGTTGAAACAAGTTCATTTCATTTTTAGAGAGAGGTATGGGGTTGTGCTGTGGGATTTCTTTAAGTCCAAGCTGAATGCCACTAGTTTTTATACAGCTTTGAGTGCATGTTGAGTAGCTGATACCTTGATTTACCAGGTGGGAGAGTTTTGTTTCTTCATGGATACCAGACTCGACTTAATTCATCTGGATGCATAACATTACAGCATAGGATGCTTGTGGCCTTATTTCTTGGCTTTTAAGGAGTTGCCACATTTTCTCTTCCTATGAATTTGTTATTATAGAAGTTAATTGTCTAAGCCTATGGAATGTCAGGCCAATACCATCATTCTAGGATTGTAAAGTGATATGTTGACATATCTTTCATGGTTATGAATTTTCATTAAGGTTGGAATGCCACTTTCATTAATCTGTTTTAGATCAACAGTATCTGTAGCAGAAAAAGACCTGTAAAACTGTATTTGAAGACCATGCGAGAAATAGAATAAAAATTGAGAAGTGAATGTAAATAAATGTGTATTTTGTGTATGAGCTGGTCCAGAACCAGAAGGGGTTCAGCAGTGTACATTACATCATGCTGTAAGTGTTTGATGCCCTTGGGATCAGCTGTCAGAGACTTGTGTAGGTGTACATCCACAAAATTTAACTTGGGGAGATAAATACTGAGATAGCTAAAGCAAGTAGCGTCCTGCCTAGAGTGACAGCTGGGCAAGGGGATGGGCCAGGGGTATGAAAAGGAGCTTTTTCCTGAGGTCACTTCACAAGAGTTTGTCCACCTGCTGCACAAGTGCACTCACTGGTGGTGTGGTTCAGAAGCTGTGCAGTGTGGAGAACAGGATAACACACAAACCAAGCAGGGAAAGTTACAAGGTGAAAACTTTTCTTCTGGCCCAGTAAATGTTCTCTGTTAAAACAAGCAATGTGTTGCACATATGTGACTATGTTTTCGTAAAGCCTGTTTCATGAGGTTATGACAGACTTGTCTCTGTACAGCACATCTGGGACTGGGAAAAGGGATTGGGTTCTGATGTAGTACCAGACTGTTTTCCTTTAAGGGAGCATAATGGAGCAATGGATGCTCCTGCCTCCTTGGCTCCAGGGTGGTGGCTGCAGACAGGTCAGGTAGGGTCAGGTGGCTGCGCAGAGCAGCTGCTGAGAAGCACATGGGTGTGCTTGTGTAACCATTGCTGCACGAGCACTTGCTTCTTTCTGGGACCTGGTTTTCAAACCTCAGCTTTTCAAACCTCTTCAGTGAGGTTTTCCTTGAACCTACTCCAGCTCAAGCAAAGCGAGTGGCTGGCTGGCAGAGGTCTCTGCGGTAGGAGCAGAGCCAGGTTTGTCCCCAGAAGGCTGTGTGAGCTCGTTGTTAGTGGGGTTTGTTTTAATTTGGCTGCTCCTCTGCAGCACAAGCAGACTGCTTCCCTTTCTGCTTTGAAAGGCCACTCCAGCCCTCTCTTCCTTACCGTAGATTTTGAAGTAGTATGTCGCCTCCTGTGCTCAAACGCTCCTGTGCCGCAGTCCCCAGTGTCAGGTCACGCTGCTCTTGCCCATGCTTAAAGAGATAGAGATGAACGGGTCCCTCCCGATGTGGTCCTCCCTCCATCCTTGTCACCCTCCTGTCCCCCCGGTAGCCCTCTTTACGCCCTCAGCCTCCTGGCTCTGTCTGTGCCCTGTATCTCCTCCCCAGCGCTGGGGCGGCTGCTGCCGTGGGCCGGGATGGTGCTCAGGAGGAGGGCGGTAGGTGAGCAGCCGGTAGTAAGGGCCGTTTTTCCGGTGTGGCGTTTCCACAGTTGGCGGGGGGGGTCGGTAAATGCTGAAGGCCCGGGATGGCCAGGAAATACCCGAATTAAGGTATCCGTCGGGGCGCTGCCGCAGGACCCGTTGGTTCGGTCCCAGGGGGCGGGCTCGGGGCGGGGCGGCTCGGCTCGGCTCGGCCCGCCCCGCTCCCAGACCCCATCCCGGCGCCGCCGCCTCATGGAGCCGCGC
>VZRH01007414.1:374206-388372 GCA_013397555.1 Urocynchramus pylzowi
GTCAGAGAGAGACCTGGGGGGAGCAAAGACAGTGTGGGGGGGGAGGCGAGAGAGAGAGAGAGAGAGACACGTGGGTATGGAGAGACACGTGGAGGGCTTTAGCGTGCCGTGGGGGAAGGACGGTGTGGAGAGACACGTGTTTGACCGGGCTAGGGAGGCAGCAGGCCCATGCTGGGGGTCCCGGGCCGCTCTGGGGGGAGCCGCGTGGGGCTGGTGTTCTGGCGGCTTTAGAGGGCTGGGATTAGTGGGGCGGTGGGTTTGCAGCCCCGGCTCTCGCCGGCCTCTCCCGCTCCTCCGGTTAATCCCCCGCGCTCCCACGTCAGCGTGTCGTAGGCGCCCGTGGCAGGGCGGTGGGGCCGTGTCCCTCCTCTCGGGGAGGGGTTTCGGCCACACGGGCCCTGCGCGGCTCACGAAGGCGTGTGAGCTCGCTGCGCTGCGGGGGGAGCGGGGCTGCAGCTGCCCGGGCCCTTTGGCACCTGGGGCTTGGTCCTCCCCGCGGTGAGTTCACTATACAAGCATGGGAAGAAAGCGGTGCTGCCCCGGGCTGATTCCTCTCCCTTGGAAATGCCGGCACTGGTATGCAGGGCTCAGCTCTGTGCTTTTCCGATCAGCCTCACACTGGTGAATCATCCTGCAATAAGTAAACGCACCCAGGGCAGTTTAGTCCCTCCCTTTAGTAGGCTGAATCCTGATCCTAAGAGCATAGGACATAGTTATGTATCTCCCTTGTTTTTGTAACTGTCTGAAGTATGTAATAAAATACGCCTCAAAACTTCTCTTGAGGGACTCCAGCTCCCTGCAGCTTGGCCTGGCATCCTCCTCTTGGGTTGTGCCTCATCCTTCAGGTCTGGCACTCTGTGTCTGTCTCTGCTTCCAGACTCCCATCCAAGAGAAAGTTGTACTGGTGATGGCATGAGCAGAGTCACAGTTTTGTCTGCTCCCTCTTGTTTCTCACAGTGGTGTGCCCTGACTGTTCTGCTCTCTGGAGGAGAAAAACCTTGCCCTGCCAGTGCTTGGGAAGCTTGGGTGCCCGTGGGCACTGCCTTATGGCAGCCTGCGTTGGGGACACCAGGTTTTGTCCCCACATGGTGCAGAGGCTGGTGTGTAGTTTTCTGGGACCCTGGAGCCCAGGGTGCCCTGGTCTGATGCTGCTCCTCACATGAGAAAATAAAGAGTTTTAGGATGCCATGTGCATGTCTGGCCAGGGCTGCCCCTCAGGACCCTTTGCCTGTAGTGGCTGGTGCTGTGTAATACTTGCTACTGCTTTTTTAATCTCCTCCCTCTAGGCTGTGAGCTGACTGCCAGTACCAAGTCCTACACATTTCAGGTGGATGAAGAAGACAACTCTGACCACATTTTAGCGCTGTCTGTGGTAAGAGAAATGTGAATTAACTGTGCTTGTTCTCTCCTGTAGCTGCCCATATCCTTATGCCCCTTTTCCAGGCTCATCCTCCTTTCTTGGCTGGTCTGGATCAGGGGACTCCCTTGGCTGAGGTCCCAGGACTGGCTGCTCTCAGGGCACGACACAGAGTGCCCACATTTATCCATCATATGGAGGTGCTTGTGCAAAGCCTATGGTGGCAGGAGACTGCTGAGTAGGGGAATGCTCCAGGCAGGTGGTGAAGAAAATAAATTTTCCCTTGTATTTGACCTTGCTGGAGCTTTACACCCAGATCCACACCAGCTGGGTCTCTGGCTTGTTGCTCCCCAAGCCCAGATAAGTGCAGAGCTTCATTCCTGGCTCTTCCTAGGGATGTTTTCTATCCTGGGAGCACAGAACCTGTCAGCATGGATCAGATGATCAGAAAATGCAGCCCAGGTGCCATCCCTTTAGGTGACTGCAGTAACAGCTGTTGCAGCTGGGAAGGGCACAGAGCCCT
Source organism: Urocynchramus pylzowi (assembly GCA_013397555.1). Classification (NCBI taxonomy): domain Eukaryota; kingdom Metazoa; phylum Chordata; class Aves; order Passeriformes; family Fringillidae; genus Urocynchramus; species Urocynchramus pylzowi. The sequence continues at coordinate 376,087 of VZRH01007414.1, forward strand.
CTCTGGGGCAGTCAGGGGACAATTGCTGTGGGGGTGTTCAGTGCTCTCCCTGCTTTGTGGAGCAGCATCCCCACACCTTGCATGACTCTAGGCTGGTAGCATTGCTGTGGGTTACTTGTCCTGTGGAGAGCTCCAGCTGTCCCAGATGTGTCCCTGGGGAGAGCATTTGTTCACAATCTCCACTCCCACCCAGGTCTGCCTCACTGATGGTGCCAAGGACGAGTGCAACGTGGTGGAAGTCGTTGGGCGAAACCACGAGAACCAAGAGATCGCTGTGCCCGTGGCAAATCTGAAGTTGTCCTGCCAGCCCTTGGTAAGAGGCTGACTTGAAGACTCAGGGGTGGATGGCTGCAGGGAACAGGACAGCTCTGGAGGTTTGTGGATCCTGATCTAGGATCTGCAGCTCACGGGCAAATGCCCTGGGTACCCTTGACCTGGCTCAGATGGACACGTTTAACTGGGCCAGGTCCTGTGCTGGGAACTACAGGATATTCTGCTTTTTGCCTCTGCCCCCAACTGAGCTCCATCTCTGCTCTTTGCAGCTGAGTCTGGACAACTTCAAGCTGCAGCCTCCAGTGACCTTTCGCCTGGCAGCAGGCTCTGGCCCAGTGCACCTCGCTGGCTGGCACAGGATCAGTAAGGACTGAGGGTGGGGAAAAGCGTGGGGGGAGTGAGGGGTGTGAAGGGGCTCCCGTGTCAACAAGGACCAGGGAGATGCACTGGGAGGTGCTACCTGGCATGCATGCTGTCCCTCCTTTGTGCTGGTTCCCCAGGGGCCATCTCAGTGCAGGGATTCCTTCCCTACCATAAGGCCTTGCATGGGAAAAGGGGTCTGGATGTCTCAAACTGTCCTTATTGTTCAGGGCTTCAGGGCTCCTTGGGCTGCTGTGCTCTTGGGGTGTCTCATGGGCCACTTGTGTTTGCACAGACATACATTGGTGAGTAACAGTTCTTGTGTGTCCCAGTACACAGGGAAGGCGCTTCCTTTGAGGAGGACGATGACTTGTCTGAGGAGGATGAGGAGGAGCTTCCTCCTATTATGCCAGCCAAGAAGTAGGAGGAGGAAGGAGTAACTTGTCTCCAGGCAAGGTGAGGGGGCAGGCTGCCTTGGGTGGCTGTGGTACTGGTGTGTCAAGTGTGGGTGGAACGTGCTGCTGAAGTCTGCTGATCTCAGCCTGGTTTTTCCCCTAGGTACTCACTGGGACTTCCCTCCCTGGATGGTTTTTATCTTGGACACCTGTTGCCAGGACCTCAACATTTGCTGCTTTTTTTTTTTTTTAATGCTGTTTTAGCTCTTTGGTGAGCAGGGCCTGCTCCCAGCACTGAGGTGTCTCCTTTCACACAGCCCTGGGAGGGTGATCCCAAAACTGGATGAATGCTGCTGGTATATCCCCTCTCCCTGATCCCTGTTCTGGGAGTTGGGGATGAAGGAGGTGATCCTTACCCTGTGCCTTTTTGCTGTCCTGGACATCTGCTCTATGCACCCCCTTTCCCTGGCTGTGAAATACTCAGTCCTGGCCCCTTCTCCAGCAGATGGGATGTAAAACCAGTGTGGGACAGGCACTTTCACTGATTCTATTGTGTTTGCTTTTGCTTACTCACAGTTTGGTTTTTATATACTTGGAATTGTAAAAGTGGGGCCCATGCTCTGTTCTCAACTGCAGTTATGGTGGGGTGGGAGCTCACAGCCTGTCTGATTTGGGGGAGGTTCTGGGTCAATCTGCGTTGTAAAGAACTGTTCTTACACTCAATAAAGATCTCAGGCATCAGCTCTGAAGAAAGGTCCCTGCTGGCTGGCAGGTTCTTCCCATGCATGCTTCAGTGGGGCAAGTTTGAGCTGTGACCTTTGCTGACCACGCCTGGGTACCTGGAGAGGGCTTGATCCTTTCTGCACTTCAGCCAGCTGGCATTTCTCACCCATGGTGAAAACCTTAAATGTGAACCCTTAAATGTTTCTCTGGCAGTTTCTCTGCAATCAGTCTTGCATTGTTGGCCCATGTGTCAATGCCTGTCCCAATCCTCCTTGCCTGAGAACACTGGATGTGTCCCTGAGAAGCACCGTGGACTGTTTTGTCATGCTGGCTGTGTTGATGCCCTGGGACAGTGAGTTTCTCATTTCATGTAGGAAATCCAGGGTGGATCCTCAGCTCATGCTATTTTCTAGATTATGTTTGTCTCCTCTGGAACTTGTGCAGCTCCTTTGCACCTACCCACTGTTTCCTTCTGGCCCCAAACAGACCTTGCTTAGCTCTCAGAATGAGGCTTCAAAGCCCCTAGCAGCAAAGGGAAAAGGACTGAAGTAGAGTTGGTTCTGGGGAGATCTTCTGTGGCATTTCAGTGCTTAAAGGGGGCTTGTAAGAAATATGGGGACAGATGTTTTAGAAGGGCCTGTTGAGGTGGAACGAGGGGTAATAATTTTAAACTAAAAGGGTTTATTTAAATCAAATATAAGGAAGAAAAGCTTTCTACCACCCTTGAGGGAGGTGAAAGACTGGCACAGATCACCCAGAGAAGCGGTAGATGCCCCATCCCCAAAACCATTCAAGATCAGGTTGAACAGGGCTCTGAGCAACCTGATCTAGTTAAAGATACCCCTGTCCATGGCAGAGGGGTTAGATTAGATGGCTTTTAAAAGCCATCTTCCAACCCAAAATATTCCATGACTCCAAGATGGCTGGCATCCCAACTCTGTGGAACCTCGGCTGCCTGGGGGGCGCCAGTGGAGAAAGCCGGCTGGGGGAGCTGAGCTGCTGATCGGTGCACGGCCCGCAGCGACGGGGGGGAGGACGGGGGGGCTGATNCCGCTCCCGGCCGCTCCCGGCCGCTGCGGGGCTCTCCCGGAGCATGGCCGCCCTCCCCCGGCAGGGTGCAAAGGGCATCCCGCCCCACTGCTCCTCCTGTCCGCTGAGAGGGCGGTGCGGCTGGCAGGGCTCCTGTCCCCCGGCGAGCTGCGGTGCCCCCCCGCCATCCCGTGTGCTGGCGCTCGGTGCCCGTGCCCACCGGCGCGGTCGGATCTCCCGGCAAATCCCGATGTCCTGGGGAGTTCCTAAGTAGCGGGACATTCCTGCAGTGAGCTGGGCGAAGGGAGGCAGTAGCATCCTCCCTGTGCGGCAGTGGGTATTGGAGGGGTGTCGGTGGGCGCGGCGCAGCAGCGCCCTGTGCTGATGGTACGGGAGAGGAGTCCTGGGCTGGGGATGCAGCCGTGGCTGGGACGGCGCTAGGACAGCGCCCAGCCCCTGCCAGGGCTGGCACCTCATCACCTTGCAGATTTCCCTGGCTTTGTGCACCTGGAAGGGGTCAGGGATAATCTGTCTGCCAGACCTTGACTGTGCTTGTGCTCCGTGGAAATGCAGCTTGACTCCAGGGGAACGGGAGCCAGCAGACCATTTTTAACAAGGAGCTCTTGCAAGGGAGGGCTGGGGGAGGCAGCTGCTCCCAAGCCTGATGGGGAGGGATGAGTGGAGGGAATGGGCACTGCTCAGTCCTGGGAGGGTGATACTGTTGGTTCTCACAGGGTGGAAGAGGCTGTGTTGGCTAACGAGAAGGAGCATTTGGCCTCTTCAACGGTAAAAGGAGATTATTTCAGGTTGCTGGTGTGTGTATTTCAGGGTGTCTGGGTAGCTGGAACAGAGGCAGGCAGGACTGTCCTGGCAGGGGGCACAGGTGGCACCATGGGGGACATGAGGGTGGTGGCAGGAGGCTTGAGGAGACAAAGCCTGTGCACCCCACTGTAGGACCAGCTCAGCTCAAGATCTTGCCATGAGTGCTGGCTGGTCCCTGGTGCTGCAACGCCGTGGGAAGTGGATGCCCCCAACGCAGAGGGAGCAATACAGGGCTGGGGCATGTTGGTACTGCCAAGCCCCTTTCCAGGTGACTTTGGGAGGTTTGCTTCCTGCTCCCCAGCAATGTCACAGCCTTGATGTGCTCAGCTTGGGGAGAGGGAGATAAATGCTGAAATGTCAGGAGGCTGGGAGGGGGGGATGCGCTCACACAGCACTTAATGGGGAAGGATGGGATTACAGGGGTCACGCTAGGTGAGCAGCTTCCTTCGTGGAGCTGATGGTATCAAAGCAGGTGCCCCCGGCTGCAAATACCTTGGGCAAACAAACAGGGCTGTCTAAGAGCAGGTGGGCTCAGGCATGGCTGGGCTGGGGATACTCAGTGCTGCTGGGGGGCAGGAGGCTTTCTGTGCACAGGGAGTGAAGCATGGGGCTCCTGGTGAGAGGCCTGCCTTGTCTTCTGTAGGGTGAGGGGGTAATCGAGTTGGTTGTTTCCATGTTCATACGTGAGCACCCCATGCTGGAGAAACACCCAAGGGTGTCTTGCCCATCACTCTCCCAAAGGAGGGTGGAGGTGCCAGTACCTGGGGAGCCAAATGATGCCCCAGTCCAGTGGCTCTAGGATTGCTCTGGGAGTTGATTTGATCTGAGCACCCTCCCTCTCTGCTGCTTCAGGGCTCTGAATGCTGATACAGCTGGTGATGGATCCCTCCCTGCTCTGGCAGCAGGGTAACCCTGCCCCTGGCTGAGCCATGCAGCAGAGAAATGGAGCTTAATGTGGAGCTCATCGTGCATGAGGGTGGCTGTGCACCCATGGCACCACACACTCACAGCCCTCCCAAACCAGTCTGCTGCTCCTGGTGAGAGGCTCAGGCTGCTTGCTGCAGGGCCTGGCTCAGGTGCAGCCTCGCTGGGCTGGGGCTTGGCTGCCTCCTCCTGCTGGGTGGCTGGGCCAGGCCAGCAGCTCCCAGAGGATGCTCTGATTTCAGAGGTCAGGTTTGAGTTGCTATTTCAGGGATGGAGGAGCAGGATGGGGAGCTGCTCTGCTGAGCGTGGCCAGGAAGTGGTTTTCCTTTTGATGCCCCAGTGGGTTCTGCCCCATCAGAGTTTTGGCTGGCTTTCAACTCTTTGTGGCTTAGACCACGGCCCCAGGGCGGCTGAGAAGCACAGCTGTGACCGTGCTGTAGGTGGGGCTGGTCCCCTGCTCCATGAGCTCCCTGTTGCTGGTTCCCACGCTGATCCAGGGTAAAGCTCTTTTTCTCTGAGTCTTGGCTGCCTGGGCTTGGAAGGAAGAGAGGGAGACACCCCCGGAGATGCAGCATCCCGTTATCCTGGGGTGCAGCAGCTCTGCAAAGTGGGCAGGCAGCCATGTGGCACCCTGGTGGCAGCAGGAGCCAGAAAAAGGGCCAGCAGAGCCACCTCTAGCTGGGACTACCCTGGTGGTGGGTGTGATGAGTGTCCTGTTCTCTGAAGGGTTAGCTGACTGTGCCATCCCTGTTCCACCTGCCGGCAGTGGGCACGGGTACCTCTGCTATTGCCTCAGGGAGCCACCAGGGCAGGCCCGGGGGGCTGAGCTGAGGACAGACTGCAATCAAGGGAGGCAGCAGCAGGGCCTGGAAGGGCCAGGCTGCCAGTAATTCCCATCCTCTTCCCATCAACATGCCTTGCAAAGGGAAATGGTGCTGATGCACTGTGTGGGAATGGCCTTCTCTGCTGGAAAAGGTCTGGTGTCATGTCCTCCATGCTGGTGCTCAGACACGAGCTGGGTCCCCCCCAGGATGCCTCAAGTTTGCTGAGAGCTTGGATGTGTGGCTGTTCACCCACTGAGTGTTCTGTGGGAGGAGAAGAGGCTCCTCCTGCTCCCAGTTCCACAGCAGATGTCTGGATTCACATCCTGGCGCAGGAGTTCCTCATGCCCGGGGTGGTGGCAGGCTGTGATAATGTGGCTGCTTGTGATGTGAACTTTGTCCCCAGTCCCACAGTGCTGCCCAGAATGCAAGAGGGGGCTGTTTCCATGAAGGTGCAGCTGTGGCAGCTGTGGCTTTTTGTTCTTCAGTAAGGACACAGCTGGAGAAGCACGGGATAATGCTGGAGCAGGGGTTGTGTGGCTTTAAATTCACAGACACTCACACATATGACAAGCATGTTCTAAAAGTGAATGTGTTTGGGCCGTGGCAGAGAGCTCCATCCAAGGCAGCCTGGGTTGAGGCTCCCAGCAGCTGTCCCACACTGTCCCCTCCTGAGCCCCTGCACAGCCACCTCAGTCAGGGCAGTGTTGGCAGCTCTGTGCCCAGCACCACAGCCGAGATGCCCCGAGGTCACAGGTGTCCTGCCCTCCCCCCCAGAGGTACAATCCAATCACTCTGCTCTGGGCTGTCCCTGGCACTGGCAGAGCTGTCACTGCTGGCCACACATCCCTGCCAGGCTGGTGACATCCAGGGGAAGGGGGACTGCATGGGGCATCTGCCTTGTGTCCCAAGGGGATTTAGGATCTCTCAGAGTTTTTCTCTCAGAGATGTCAGTGGCAGAGCCCTAGGCTGGATGGGCAGGATTTATCTCCTGTGGTATCCTTGCTGGTGTTGTCTCTGCACAGGGCCTGGGGGACACCTCACACTACCCCATACCTCCACTCCCTGCTCCCCTGACAGGCTCTTAGGCAGGCAAAGACCCCCGAGCTGCAGTGCATGAGGTTTTTGGGCTGGATAGGAAGGGTTGTTGCTGATGGGCAGAGTAGAGGATGAGGAGAGCAGAGGGGACAGGGACCTTGTCTGTGGCAGGTCTGTCCTGCTCCACCTCCTAATGCTCAGCTCACAGGGGAAGGCAGCATGGTCTAGCAGTGGGGCTTGGCCATTGGGAGGTAGGAGTTTGGCTCCTGGAGAAAAAAATGGAAGTAGAATGTTTGGAGAGCTCTCAAACTCCATCTGAACTCCCTGGGCATTTGCAGCTGTGCCTAGGCTCACTCCCTGCAGCCCTGACCCATCCCTGCACATCCTGGAGATGGTGTCTGCACCATGGTGGCAGCTTGGGTTGAGCATGCCATGGCCACACTCCAAGGTGGCATGAAGTCCCCAACCACAGCTGGTACTGGGGAGAAACCAGTTACAGGCTGTCTCCAGGCTCTGGCTGTTGTTTTGCCTGTGACCATATGTTCCCCACCTTCCTGAAACACAGAGGTCTGCAGGGCAGCGCAGAGATCAGGCATGGCCTGGGCACGGAAGCTGGCAAGGGGCACAGCTCCTGTGCCAGTCCCCATCCCAGCATGGGGTGGGGGCTGTAGGGTTGGCAGAAGATGAAGGGCTGGGCATGGATAAGGACTAGCAGGGGGTTTGGGGCAGGTCTGTGTTGTGATGGTCCACAGAAACGTGGGGGCTGCAGCCAAGCCTGGACAGCAGTGAGCACCATGTGTGTCCACTCAGCACCCCTTTGGGGTTCACTCCCACTGGCCCCACCGTCTCTCCCCACAGCCCCAGCTCTCGCAGAGCCATGTGGGGTGCCTTGGGGCCAGGGTCAGGATGAGCTGTGGCTCTGCTGGGCTGGGATGTCAAAGGGGCCATAACCCTGGTGTTTTGCAAACTCCTGGGGTCAGCAGTTCAGCTGCCACTGACACAGAGGCCCAGAGACACACACGGGCATTTTGGGTGGACGCTGTAAGCAAACAAACGAAGGTAGAGTTACAGCGGCCACGTACAGCCCCCCCGGGCCACGCTGCTGGTTTAGGCTTAACCCCACCGCGGGCTGGGTGCAGAAGTCCTCTTCCCAAGAGGACCCAAACCAAGCCAAATTGTCTGATGGGGCTGGCTGGGAAATGAGGCAAGAAAGGAAGAGCATTTTGCATCTCTGTCTCAGCTGCTCATGATCCTGAAGGAGCCACAGACCCCATCCCACAGACAGGACAGTGACACCTGGCTTTGAGTGATGGCTCCCACCTTCCTGGGTGGCCAGTGGAGCCCCTGCCTACCCAGCCTGGCTTTGACCCCCCCTTTCCCAGCCCTGCCTGATGATGTGTGGCTGGAGACCCAGCTTGGGCTGGGGCTGTGATGCTGGGGAAGTTGTGCCAGCCAGGAATGCCTTGGGACCAGGTTCTGGAGGTACTGTTTGGTCTGTACAAGGGGGTCAGGAATGGAGTGGAGCTGCCCAAGTGCCAGGAGCACACAGGTCCTCATCCACATGTCCGTGGGTGTGACCCCTTCCCCGTGCACGTGTTGTGGCCATTCCTGGTCAGGCTGCTTGTTTGCTGGCCCCTGTTCAAGGCAGAGCAGAATTGCACAAAAATACTCAGCCTTGGGTTTAAATCATGCAGGTTTGGAGACGTCACCTTCTCCCTGAGCTGATGCCATGTGAACTGCCCTGACTGGGACCCTTTGGGCTTTGTTTCTGGCTTGCCTAGCTCAAGCACTCTGTGTGGATGCCTTCCTGAGCTGGCTAGTTGCAGAGCCATCCCAGTTCTCTCTCCTTGTGGATGGATGGGATCTGAGCATGTGCCTCCTCTTCAGTGCCCTCCACAAGGCTCTTGGTCTTGTTCAGCTCTGCCAGATCATTACCCATGTGCCTGCCTCACCCCATGTGCTGGGTGGGGATACCAGAGATGAGAATAGCACTGTCCTCAGCAGACCCGAGTGCAGGGCATGCTTAACACCATTGGAAAATCCATGGATGCATCCATGGACTGTCCTGGATGACAGGATGATCCCCTGCTCTGCCTGGGAGCCAGGAGTGAAGCTGCCACATGCTGAGCCACCCAGGCTGCCCCTGCTGTGCTGGCAGCCCTGATGTTGTGAGCAGTGAGCTCCTCCATATGGCCCAGGTGGATGGAAAGCAGAGCCCAGCTTTGTCTTCTCTGATCTGCAGGAGCATCGCTGCCTGGGAGCCAGCACGTGGCCACTGGAGGATGGTGGAGCCAACATTGACACCTGCAATTCCAGGAGCACAGACTGAAATTATGAAAGCAAAGGTTGTGTTTCTAGTAAGCTGCTGGATAGGAGGGATAGGAGGTGGTGAGGGCCAGAGGAGTCAGCCCGATTCCCTGGAATGAAGCCGTGAGAACAGGCTGCTGAAAAGTGACCTGAGAGGGCCACCTCATCCAGTCTGGTCCTGCATGGGGGGTCCAGGGGGCTGTGACCAGAACACAGGGGCAGTCTCCTGGCCCAGTGCTCCCACTGCCCACAAAACATGCCTCAGTCTTGCTGCTAGTAATTGAATAGAGAGAAGAATTAATTGTGAGTGGGCTGTGTCTCCCCTCCCCGCTCCTCGTTTGCCCTGGGGCTGCCTTGGTGCTGTGGGTAGTGAAGACAAGGTCATTCCCATGTAACACATCCCAATGGGGTTTCACCAAGTTCCTTCCCTTTGGGGGGTGGGGGCAGGTTAATGGTGAGCAGTGGGATTGCCCCAGGCTGCTCCGTGCTGCTCAGCCATGGAGGAGCTGCTGCTGCCTCTGAAACGCCCCATTAAAGCCACAGTGAAGGATCAGCAGGCAGGGCTGGGGGCACTGGGCCACGGGGCTGGGGAGGGTGAGGGTGGAGTGGGCTAGTATCCCTCTGGCTTTGCTGGGAAACCTCCATGTCTTTATTTTTGGGTGGAAAAAGTTGGTTTATGGCCAAGCATCCTCCAGGCATGGCTGTAAAACACTACAGGATTCTGGGTTTTGTGCATTTTGGCTCTTCTTCGTATGGTGCTGGAGCAGAGAGAGATGCTCAGGTATTGGGCAGTGCTTTCTGCACTTGTGTTCTCACCTTTGTGTGCCCCAGCCTTTGGCTAACCCTCAACCCTACTGCCCACACTGTCTGTCACCTTTCACAGTCCCCCAGGCAACTGCTCTGCAGACTGTCTGAGCCCTGTGCACCTGCAGAGAGGAGCTCTCCTGGCCCTGGGCCGGCTCAGCGCTGCCGCGTGCCGCTGCAGGTACCGCTCTCCTCCATCACTCGGGATTAGCGCTGTGGTCCTGTCTATGGCCCTGCCTGGCAGGAGCAGGGAATCCGCCTGTTGGCTTCTCTCTGTGAGTGACAGCAAGGTCCTGCTTGCTTCTCCACCTGATAGTTTCCCCTGAAACTATCCACTGGTAGTTCCCCCTGAAAGAGCTATTCAAAACTCTGTGGGTGTTCTGCTGGCACCCCCTCACTCCAAATTCTCCCCGACTCCTCTTATGATATGAGCTCCCAGTTTGCTAGGAGCCCTTGTCTCAATTCGGCCCAGTTTGGACTGCTTGCTCCTAGAGCTGCAGTTGGTGTTGTTTTTCTTGTCTCTGCCTTTCTGAAAGAAGGAGTGCTAGTGGGGAGGTCTCAGGCTGATGCTCCTTGCTGGCTTTGACCTCTTGTGGGGGGCAGGAGCTGACACCACTGTTTGTCATCCTGCACAAGGAAAGGGGACCTAGAACTGGGCTAGACAGGGATGATAAAGAGGCAGGCAGGAAGCTGGAGATGGAATCTGGCTCTGCCCCGCAGATGTGCCGAGGGAGATCCTGAAAGAGAAGGGGTGGTGCTGGAGTGGCCCTGGGTTGTGGGGGTGCCGTGCTGAGCATCATGAGGGGAATGGGAAGAGCTTTCTTCAGCACCTGCTGTGCTCTCTCCAGTCTCTGCTGTACAGAGAGGCACAGACCCCTCCCAGAGTCTCACAGTCCCTCACCTGACGCTCCTTCCATCTCAGATCCTCTCCTGATCTGTTTCCTGTCATATCTCAGCCTAGGCTGCTCCAGGAGCTGCCTCCACACTCCCCAGCTGCTCTAGGGAGTTCTGTGTGGGGTGAAGGAGATGAGCAAAGTTTGACACCAATCCTGGACCCCAGCCAGGCTGGGACTGATGCCTCTGTGTCCTGGTTCCTCTCTCGGCTCCTGCTTCTTGGTGTTGTAGCCCTGTGGCTGCACCTTGGTACCCTCAGCTTTGTGGGAAAGGGGATGGGAGGGCTGCAGCTCACATCTCTGCTGCTAATGCTTCATCTGCAGCGTTTGAAGTCCCTGATGAACGTGAACATGAGTTATTCTCTGAAGGAAAACCCTTCTCTATCTGACCAGCCTAAACTTGGTCCCAGTTCTGCAGACCAGGGCAATGGAGCAGTGGGGCAGCAGGACAAGATCTGATGGGACCGTGCTGGTGAGCCTCTTCCAGGATCACAGCCCAGTGGCTGCTTGGTGTGCTGGGGACACAGCAGGTCCCCAAGTCTTTCTGCCACAAGGGGCTTTCTTCCACCATCTCCACAGCAGTTTGGCCCGAGGCCCAGCTGGTCTCAGGAGCACAGGGCTGGAGTTTCTCTTCTCCCCAGGAGAGCCAGACAAGCCATTTAGCCTCCTTGCCAGGGGATGGAGGGGACCCTCACCCTGTGGACCAGGGGGCTTATCTCAGATGGCCTGTGAAGGAGCTGACAGGCAGGCAGAATTCCCTTGTTCTGCCTGGCACGGGAGAGAGCCTATCCAAAAAGGTTTTTTACTTAAAAACAAAAGGGGGTGGGGTTGTCACTCTTGATGCAAACACAGGTGGGCTGGGAAGCACCAAGGGAAGAAGGGAAATGCCTCTGTGCAGGCACCCATCTTCCCTGCAAGGAGCAGATTGTGGCCATGATCCAAGGTGGCAGCAGAGGTGGGGTGAGCCCGTGATGCTGCCTGTCCCTGGCTGCTGCCACCAACCTGCTCATCCCTTTTCCCTTCCCAAAGGTGGGGTAGGATGGGGGCTGTGGAGGCTTTGGCTGTAGGCCTGAGGATGGCTGACAGGAGCATCGTCTGTCATCCCCTGTCAGGCAGAGTGTGGCCACCCCTGCGTGATCCCACACTGGCTTGATTTTACAGCCATGACTGGCACTTGAGCCTGTTTGCTGAGGGCAGGGGGCACACGGGACTGTCAGCTTGCAGCTGCCTCTGACCCCGTACAGGACACCATAAATCTCCCAATTTAAGGCAGTCTGGGCTGTTCTGGAAATGGTGCTATTGAGTAGACTGTGGTGTGCACAGTAACATGTGCCTGCCTGATCCCGTGCCCACCAGGGATTGAGTAAAGGTTGCCACTGGTGAAGGAGAGCAGCATCTGGGAAATAGACTGAATTCCTTGATTTTTTTATATATATAAAAAAGTACAGATTGCCTGGATTTGGAGCATCACGAGTGTCTAGTGTTTCCTGTTCTGGTTTTGCCTGGTTTTCCTTAGGCAGTGCAGAGAGGTGAAGAGGAGGAACCACCTCACCTGTGCTGTGGTACATCAGCTGTTCACACAGCTCAACCTGGAGGGTTTTTCTCCTGGCCATGTGCTGTACTGATGAGCTGAGTGTGTGAATGTGTTGTGCCCTTGGAAACCAGCTCCTGCTTCTGCTGAGAACATTCAGTGCCTGTCCTGCCTCTTCCTGTGGTCCTCCTAAATGCTTCCAGTTAAATGCAGGCTTGGCCCAAGACTTCTTCCTACACATAGGAAACCCCTATGAAACATCTTGCCCTTAGAAACATCTTGCCCTTAGAAACATCTTTTTGCACCAAAAAAAAAAAAAAAAAAAAAAAAAAAAAAAAAAAGGGGAGAAAAAAAAACAAAGGACTG
>VZRH01007414.1:389580-492058 GCA_013397555.1 Urocynchramus pylzowi
CCGTCCCGCCGCCGCCCGGCCCCATGGCCCCGCAGCGCCGGCCCTGAGGGCGCCCGCCCGCTCTGCAAGGTAAGCGCCCGGCGGGGATGCTCGCGAAGAAATCGGGGGCGTCCCGCTCCCCACCAAGGCTGCGGAATTTGCTCAGCCTCACTCCTTCTCGAAACTCCGGCCCCCTCCATCCCCCTCCTCCGGTAATCCTTTTAATGTCTGGCACGTCCCGGGAGGGCTCGCCCGCCCGCTCCCAATCCACAACGCGCCCGCGGAGCGGCGAACCCCCAGCGGGGGGAACCGCGTCCCCGACCCACCCTCCGAGCCCTTAAACCCCGTTTTACGGATGGGGAAACTGAGGCACGGGGTGGGGAGGGAGTCCCGCGGACCACTGGCCGCGGAGCCCGGCCCTTAGCGGCAGCCCCAAGCCCCGGCGACACCTGGCCCGCCGCTCGCTTCGCTTCGGCAGGTACCGCCGGGACCGGGAGNCCCGGCCCCGCATCGGCGCCGCGATGGACCCCTGCTCTTCGCTCTTCAGCTACGTGTGAGTACCGGCCGCCGCAGCCCTCTCGCCCCGCGCCCGCAGCCCCCCGGCTCACACCTCTCTCCCGCTTTTCCCCCTCCCAGGTTAATGCACTTGTTCGTCCTCTGCCTGCAAGCCCAGGTAAGTGCCCGCTGGGCTGCCCGGCTTTGTTCGCCCCGCTGGGATGGGGGGTGCCCCGCCGCCGCCGAGCGGCCAGGCGGGGAGGGAGACGGGGCAGAGGAGCAGTTTAAAACCCAGGAGGCAAAAGTTGCCTGGTTGTAAAAAGCTGGAGCCGAGGGGGACCCCACCTTTCCCGGGATGCAAAATAAGGTGCGGGGGACTCCGGCTGCGAGGCAGAGAGTACCGGGATTTCAAGGAAATACGCGGGGTTATCTTAAAGCAGCTTTAATTCCCGTTCCCCCGACCTCTGATTACACTGTGGATACCCTCACCCCTCTGCTCCGTTTTTTCACCCCCTATAGTGCTTCATCCAAAAAAGTAAAGCAGAATTTAAAAAAAGGAAAAGAAACCCTGCAAAAGCCTTTGTAAAAAGTGCAGGTTTTGATTCCGTTTGAAAGTGTCAGACTTTAGCATCGCTGGTTTGTATCGGCAGAGACAGAAGTGACATGAATAGATTAAACATCCCGGGCAGAGCTTGTGCAACACCCGCATACCAGCAGGCACACGTCGCTGGGAGCCGTGCGCCTCCAAACCGGGGCGAAGCCCCCCCTTCCCCCTGAGATTACAGGTGCAGAAGCTTTGTTTAAAATGCCCTTTAAGCTACTTTTTAAAATTATTGTTATTTTCCCGGAAGCTTGGGGGGGGGGAAAAAATGGAGTTTCCAGCTGAAATGTGAAGGGAACAGAGCACTGGGATTGTGCAGTTGTATAAAAACATAGCTGTAATATTTTGGAGTATGAGATGGAGACCAAATAGCAGCATGGCTAATGACCTCTCCTCCACATGGTACCCTCATCAGAGCTGTGGAGAGAATCCTGCTGCATTATCCAAAACCCTTCTATAGGAAACACACATGCACAGGCAGAAGCAGAGGGAGAGAGATGACATTGTCAAGGGGAGATATCTCTATAAAGCTGGCTTTGGGAGAGCAGCGGCTTTTGCTTTTATTGTGGTTTTCTGTTGTTGTTTAAGACAGGAGGAAATCTTCCCATTTGACGTGGGGGTGGTGGGGGGTAGCCCCAGCCTTCTGATGTTGAAAGGAGCGATCTCCTAACATTTGCTCAGAATACATCTTTATAAATGTCAGGGAGCAGCGAAACTTTCCAGACTTAAAAGAGGGATTTGAGACGAGGGGGGAAAAAGAATTCTGTGCCAGCTCGCGAGCCGGGGCTGAGGGGGGAGCAGGTTTGGCCGCTCATGAAAATCATTTAAAGCCCAGGAGCAGCAGTCGGGTCTGGAGAGGATGGGCTCAGCTGAGGCTCTGGGACTAAAGGGCTTGGTGTGCTGGGGCTAGGGATGACCCCGTGCTGGCAGCAAACAGCTGAGAGGGGATGAGAGCTGTGTTTGCACGGGTAGCGTGCTGGTATCCTTGGGTGGTTATACCGCTCAATACCTGTGCTGGGGTAGGGTTTTCTTGTCATTCTTCTGCCTCATAGTTCTACCATCTCTGTGAACTTTGTGTTTGAAGGGCTTAATAAGTGGGGTACTTGGGAGCAAATAGAGAGCCTGAGACCCAGAGGACAGGCAGCTGTTGAAACTGTTGGGGTGTGTGTGCCTGGGGCAGCTGGAGCAGTAGTATGCTCCTGCAGAGGTGAGAGAGGTGTGAGATGAAAGCATCAGCCCCTTGAGAGGGCAACAGGGTGCTGTCCTGTATGTCCCACCTTGATCCCCTCCAGCTCCCAGCCTCGATGCCCATCTCAAGGGTACCCAGTCCCAGTCAGGACCCACTGAGTCCTGGAGGGGCCTCTGGGGTCACCAAGCCCTGTTCTACTCCCGAGCTACCAGCACCTCTGCTTAGGGCATGTCTGGAGAGGGCACAGCTCTGTATAGGGCTCTGGTCACTGTGTCCCTGAGCTTCATGCTCCTTCTCCTGGAGAGACTTTGATGGCACAGGAGGCACCGCCGCGGTCCTGGCTCCCGGCCTCCCGTAAAGCCCAGCTGGAGGCCAGCGATCTCAGCTCAGCCCGCTTGCCCCGCTGAGGAGTAGAGATTATAATGGTGTGTTGTATATTTTTTAATTTCCTAAAGGTAACTGTTCAGTCCCCACCTAATTTTACACAGCATGTGAGGGAGCAGAGCCTGGTGACAGATCAGCTCAGCCGGCGGCTTGTCCGTACCTACCAGCTGTACAGCCGGACCAGCGGGAAACATGTGCAGATCTTGGACAACAAGAAAATCAATGCGATGGCAGAGGATGGGGATGTGCACGGTAAGGACACACGGTGTGGGCAGGCCAGGGGGGAGCTGGGGAGGGGTTCGCAGCCCAGCGTGGCGATTGATGATTTCCGTCCTGTTTGTTAGCCAGAAATCGTTAAAATCCTTCGGCTCGTGGGGGCTCGTAAAAGGAGAACATAGGGGTCAGTGATCAGCAGCTGTGGGATTCAAGGTGAGGGCAGGTTCCCTGTGCCAAGGGAGGGGACCAGTTGTTGAAGGATAGGCTCTGCTTCTTTCCTTTTAATTCTTGGTTTGCACCTGACTCAGAGGGCTTGGGGCTGTGGCATCCTGAGCATCATCAGACATTTCATCCCGGCTCTTTGCAGGGATGGGAATCCCTGAGACTTTTGAAATAGAAATGGAAAGTAAATTTGAAAAAGAAGAGGCAGGGAGGAGAAAGGGAAGCTTCGGAAGCCTTCCCTGAACTAGGACTGCCTAAAGTGGCATTTTCCTGTCCCATCCCTTCCTTCTCAAAACAAATCACGAGCAAAGGGTCAGCGAGGCAGTCAGCTGCGGGCAAAGATGCTGCGGTGTCTCCAGAGACAAAGCAGGGACTCTGCAAGGGGGAGAGGCTGCGCTCTGCCACAGCCCCTCTGCATCACCCTGGCACCCCTGCCCCAAAACCCCCGCCCTCTCTGGGGCAAGGGGACCGGTCCCTCTGCTGGGGACTCCCGAAGCCCAGATGCTTTGGTGGTGTGAGCTGCTGACACGTTGGGATGGTCAGATGTGGCGCAGGGGTCAGTGGGGCCCGCGGGGCCGGCTGCGGGAGCCCTGCTCCTGCACCCAGGGCAGGGAAGTTCCTGTGTGTTGCTCATAGGTATCACAACTGTTTTTCTTTGGTATTAGCTGCAATTTCCCTTTCTTCCTTGGGTGGATTAGTAGAAACAATTTATTTCTTTAGCTTCCTGGTTTTTGGGGGCTATTTCTTCATTTTGCTTTGGCTGAGAATTTCACGCTGGACATTATCAGTACAAGCACAGTGCAGGTTCTGTGTGACGTTCCATACATCCAGAATTAATCTTGCAAATGAATTATTCCCATCCTGGAGCAGCTCTAACTTGAAAGGGCAGTAGCTAATTTCCGAAGCAAAAAAAAAAAAAAAAAAAGAAAATCCCATCTTGTTTTAGACCTCTAACGCCTGGATTTTAAAAAACAGTTAGTGCATATTTAAATAACAACCAGGTTTAGATAGAGCCAGAAGGAGGGGACTGGTGGTGGCTTGAAAAACTCTATTAAAATGTAATAAAAAAAGGTTAAGCATTTGAAGAGCTAAGGAGGAAAATGAAGACTGATCTAAACCAGAAAGAGAACAAGCAGTTTTTCAGATGTAAAGTTTTAAAAGAGTTGCAAGTCTGTAAATGTTAAAATAGAGGTTCAGGATTGTTCTGTATGAATCTCTAGGGAGGCCCCCATGTCTGGAAGAACTATTAAAACGCTTCTTACTTTCACCTTTTTTAACATTTCCTGAATACTTTCTCCTCTTCGCAGTCCAGTTGGGGGATCAAGTGTGTCTCGCTGCATTTTTTCAGCATTTACGTAGCCACTTTCCCTTCAAAGTTTGAGCATGAAACATAATTTTACTGGGATAAATCTGTCACTTAAATGAAAGAATAGAGTTGAAAACGTTAAGCCTCACCCCCTCCCCAAAAGAGGAAGGGAAAAAAAAAAGGAATCCCCCCAAATATTATTTAGAAATCCACTTTTGTAGCAAAGATTCCCCCCTCCCCAAGCCCTTCTTTCTGCTTTTTTTCTTTTTTTTTTTTTAGTCTCATTTTTGGGGGTGGGCGTGTAAAAGGGGTTGATTTATTTTTGCAGATGACCCCTTTCCCCACGCTGACATTTTTACAGCCGACTTAACATCGAGTCCGGTGTTTTCAGTTATTTGTCTTAATTGTCAATATTTGATTGACTTTTTTTAATTCTAAGGGAAGGCGGGCGGCCGGTGCAGCCCAGCTTGTCCCTCCCAGGCTGTGCCTGCCACCAAGAAAACCACTGCCAGCTGCAGCTGGGACTGGACCCCACGAGTGGCTGGAGACACCAGCACAGCTCTCTGCCCACTTGCTGGTTTTTTGTCTGTGCCCAGGGATTTCTGTGGGTTGGGGCTGGAGTTTGCAGGGTTCACACGTTGCCTGCAAGGGTTGAGGGGTGCGAGTCCCTGGGGCCAGGTTGTCTTCATCCTCTGTGGATAAGGGGTCTGGAGTGACACATGGGCTGGGCTCGTGCAGGGCAGCAAACCCGTCTGGTGGCTGTAAATCACAGCTGCCCTTTGGGGAAAAAAAAAAAAGAAAAGAGAAAAGTCCAAAAGAGAAGCAATGTGCATCTTTAAAGCAGGGTTTTGTGCTCACTGGGGCCAAGGCCTCCCCACTCCCTCCCTCTTTCCCTCTTCATGCCTCCCTTCCTCCCTCCCTCCCTGCTCTTTCTATCTCTCAGAGAGAAAAATCAATTCTCCTCAAACCTTTTACTGCCTCCAAGATCAATTCCACCCCTTTCCCCAATATAGATAAATAGGGGGTCACTGTCTCAGTGCTTTGTTTGCCATCGCTCCCGTGGGTGGCTTTGGGGATGCTAGGTGCTTGTCAGGCTCTGAGCATTGATCAGCACTGGAGAGCCTGGAGTTCTCTCTTCCCAAATTTTTTGTCTCCGATTTCAATCTGTGCCTGCCCAGGAGTAGGGGGATGTGAGTGCAGGGTAGCCTGGGGACAAGAGATGCTGCAGGGTGATATTGGCAGGAGGGGGTGCAGGGAGTGGGTGCCTGCATGCACATCAAGCTTGGCCTGTCTAACAGCACCAAATCAGTTGGCCCCAGCAAATTTGGGGATGACCTTTCCATTGGTCAGCTCAGCAGCTGCCAGGACTGCCTGCTTGCTGTCCCCACCCTTGGTGCCATTGACCTCAGCAGCATCCGTCATAAGAGGGATGCAGGGTCGAGGCACTGCAGAGACAGAAAGGCCATTTGCCCTTAGCCCAGACTGTGATTTAGGCTCAGTTTAACTTGTGTGTGCACCTACAGCCTCCTTCTGCCATTGAAAGCATCCTCCTGCAGAGCCTTCCACTCCAGAGCCACATCACTGCCCTCGCTGGGGCTCGCTGGAGGCTGAGCATCCCGGGGTAGAGATGTGCAAGCTGCAGTGAACTGCAGTCCTGAGAAACTGAGCAGCCCTTGTGCAGGAATGAGAGAGGATAAATAAGGCATCAATGGACTTAAAACCCATAACAAGAGTGTAGGCTTGGACCCTTTGTGGCCTGTCCTCTCATTGCCTTGTTGGATAGCACTTACAGTACGATGGGCTGATGCTGGACAAGAGGTGATGGGACAGTCACAGCTGGCTTTTCAGCATGGTGGGGAATTCTTTGGTGCTTGGCATAGCACAGACCTTTCGAGGTGCAAACAGGTAGCCACCATTCCCAGAGGGGCTTGCTCTGGGGACAGCAGCTGCAGGAGCGGGAAGAAGGATGTCCTGTCCCCATCCTCCCCCTTCCCTGGGAATGGATGGGCTCTGGGGCTTGGGTTCCCAGGGTGAAGGCAGGGAGGGAAGGTGACAGGTCTATTTATAGGCGGCCCATCGACCCAGCAATTTGCATAGCTCCTTCGGAAGTCGATCGATGCCTCCATTAAAAAACTGAGACCAAATCAATACGCCCTCTCGACTCGTGCAAAGGTGAAAGGCATTAAAAGGGTGGCTGTACCCTTCACGCCTCCCCTGCCAGCTGCAAAGTCACTGCTCCTCCTGCAGCCCTGGCCTGGCAGAGGGACACGGAGCAGTGTCCCCTGGGCTGGGGACAGCTGGCAGCACACTGTGCACTTCCAGAAGGTGCCTGTCTGGTTCTTGCCCACAGGCACACCCAGACTTGCCTCGGTTTGCAGGGCAGCTGCCTTCTTGCCAACCAGTGTGTGCCCTGCTCACTGCCCTGCATCCATTTGGGACACCTCTGTGACACCTGAGCCCTGTGGAGCTGGGTAAAACAGAGCTACTCCCAGTCCAGCACAGCTTAAGGTGGCAAAGGGACATGTCCAAGATCAGGCAGGGACACAGGGGCACGTTAAGGGGGAGGGGGACAGGCTGTATCTTAACCTCGTGTGCTGATTTTAGGGCTCTCTGGCCCTGTTTCTAGAGATCACGTGCCTGCAGTGCCCAGCATCAGGGTGCATTGCTGGGGTGTCCATACCTGTGCCAGCCCTACCCCACAGCCCCTCTGACCTCCCACCCTCTCTCCCCCTGCTGCTCTCCCCAGCCAAGCTCATCGTGGAGACAGACACCTTTGGGAGCCGCGTGCGCATCAAGGGGGCGGCCACAGGCTTCTACATCTGCATGAACAAGAAGGGGAAGCTGATTGGCAAGGTAGGGTGCAAGGGTATGGGCAGGGCAGGGAGCTGCTGGGGACACGAGTGGGGACTGCCAGGAGAGGAGCTCTGCCTTTTGGGGCAGGGGGACGAGCCATCCTGCAGCCGCAGGGGGAGCAGGGAGGTGGGCGGGTGCGTGTGGGGCACATTCCTTCTATCCCTCCCAACAAATAGGCGGATTGCTGCTCTATTCTCCACGATTACATGGTACAAGTGCCAGGAATGTTAAGATGCTCCGTGGGGCTGGCCCCAAGGCCAGACCCCACCACCACCTGCTGGTTTGTCATGCAGCTTCTGTGCCTTGATGCCCCTTCCCGTGGTGGGGGGGCTGGACATGCAGAATCCCTCTGGAACGGTGATTATCTGCAAGGATTTTCCACGGCAGCTGCTTCCTGGGGGCTGCCCCTTGTGGGTTCCTCTCTAGTCCTGCTACTGCCCATAATGGGGGGAGCTCAGTTCCTGGCTACCCCATGCTCCCCCCACCACCTGCACCTGTGGGCACCATCACCACTGACCTCATGTTGCTTCTGCCACTCAATGCTCCTTGATGCCCCTCCTCTATTAAAGACCCCAGGGGGACAGGATGGGGATGGAGAGTTTGCTTATGGTTACATCCAGGCACAGATGGAGGCAAAAGCTCCCCTACGGGTATGGTGAAAGTTAAGGCTGGGATGTTCCCCTACAGATGTGGTGGAAGTTAAGGCTGGGACCAGCTGGACTGGTACATAAAGCAGCAATGAGCAGTGTTTGTGTCACAACGCCTTCTCCCTGCAGCTTGTCAGGGAGAAGCATATTTTGGGCAATTCTGACTTGTGGGAGAAGCGAGCCTTTGGCTGCCCACAAGCTCTGCAACCCTGCTGGCACAGCAGTCAGCGCAGGGTGGGGCAGCGAGAAGCAGCCCTCTGAGAAAGCTCCTGTCCCTTAAATCTCTGCAACTGTCCTTTAAATCTCTGCAACTGTCCCTTAAATCTCTGCAACTGTCCCTTAAATCTCTGCTCCTGTCCCCTTCTCAGAGCAACGGCAAAGGCAAGGACTGCGTCTTCACGGAGATCGTGCTGGAGAACAACTACACGGCGCTGCAGAACGCCAAGTACGAGGGCTGGTACATGGCCTTCACCCGCAAGGGCCGCCCGCGCAAGGGCTCCAAGACGCGGCAGCACCAGCGCGAGGTGCACTTCATGAAGAGGCTTCCCAAGGGCCACCAGACCACCGAGCCCCACAGACGCTTCGAGTTCCTCAACTACCCCTTCAACCGGAGAAGTAAAAGGACTAGAAACTCCAGCTCCAGAGCGGGCCCTTGATGGGCCTGCCCGGCCTCCTCTGCCTGCATCTCTCCTGGAGGATGCTCCTCTGAGCTTGGTGGACTATATGTAGAGACTTCCCCTTATGGGTATTAAAGAAAACAAAAAAAAAAAAAAAAGGGGGGGGGGAGGATAAAAAAAATTACCTGCTCTAGTTGTTGGTACTTTTGGGGGGGGGTGTTTGGTTTTTACAAAAAAAAAAAAAAAAAAAGAAAAAAATGAGAGAGGCTCTATTTTTGTACTCCAGCTTTAAAAGTAATGAAACATTCAAAGACTGGTGAAGGGAGAAGAGCCCTTCACTTAGAAATGTTCTAGTCTGTTTGGGGTTGCGCTTTATTTTGTAATTTTTTTTTTTTTTGTAGCTCTAGAGGGAAAAGAGTTAAAAAATCATGTTTAAAACAAACAAGCAAAAAAACCATAGAAATCCATGGAAGCGATGTGCTACTTAAATGAACTGAACTAATGCTGTGCTTGCTGGAGAAGATGGAGAAGCTGGAAAACAGCTAAGAGGAGAGGATTTATTTTGGAGGTGGTTGGAGGCCTCCTAGGTGGTTTTTGCAGCCTGGGTGACGTGGGGACACTGCCAATGGGGGCTGACTGTGACACCTGGGGTGAGGACCACTGGATGCTTTCTTTCCTTGGATGTGCCTACTTCTTTGGCTGAGCAAGGGGTTGCTGGAAGTCGCATCTTTCTGAGAATGCTGCTGGCTTCACAACTCTCAACTTAGTTTTTTTCTCAGGAGGGGACAGGGGTGATGGATTCCCCAGAGAAAGTCCTGAACTGACTTGGTACCTCTTACCCACGGGAGCATCTTTGGCATTTGGTTTGTTTTAAAGTACTGAGGCACAGCTGCTGTGGAGCGGGCTGATAACCGGTATTATTTTTTTTCCCCATGTGGAAAATGTGAACTTCTCACCAAAAATTGATATTTTTTTCTGTCTATATTTTTTTATGAGATGCAAGTTTTCATCCATAAAATTAAACAAAGTTTACAAATTATTGTGGAGCCATTTCAGGCTGTTTTGTTGTGATATTCAGTATCTTGTCATAATAGTTGGTGCTTCCATTGCCAACCGTCCCTTACAGGTTTCTTCTTTGATCAGAAATACTGCCACCCTTGCCCCCCTAGGAAAGGAGGGGGTTTCTTTCAAAATTTCTGTGTTGACAGAAGCCAAATTTTATATTTAGAAGAAAAAAAAAATACCAAAGGAAACATTTAATCTCTTGAGTGAACATCCTCAGCCAGCCCTGCTCTGCACATGCTGCCCTGGGACTGTGACTCTCTCCAAAGGGTTAAACCAATTATTCTTCACGGGGAGGGCAAACAAAGACACTGGATAGGAGCCAGAACCAGGGGTGACTTTTCATCCAATCTTTTTTGATTGTTTGAGGTTTTTCCTGTTTCCTTGAGGATTTTTGTTTTGTTTCAGTTGTGTACAAATTGAATATGAAATGATTGAAATATTTATTTAATATGTGCATTAAAAGTTTGTATTAGTCTAACTGAGCCTGATGCTTTCCAGGGAGGGGCTGGGGCTGGACAGACATACAGGAGAGGGATGAAAGAGGATGGCAGTGAGGTGCAGCACGGGGCTGAGGCTGGTTGGTGCAATTTCCTTCCCAGGGGAACAGCTGTGGAAAGTGGGAGACTGCCCCACGATTTGGCACCCAGATGAGTCTTGTGGAAATCATGGTTTTCCTTGCAGCAAATTCCAGATTTAATGTGCAGATGCCACATTGAATTCTTGACATGTGGGAGCAAGGCCCACTGCAGGTTGAATGGGGACATTGTGCAACGGAGCCTTGGCCAATGCTTTCAAGAATGGGATGAAACTTTTCAAGAGAAAGCTGGAATTCACTCTTCTCTTTCCCAGAAGAGCTTGGGGGATGTGCAAAATGGGTGCTGCATCCCCTCCTTCAGAGAATACTCAGCCCTGCTGCAGTGCTGGGTCTTGCTTGCAGGAGCTGATCAGGGATTCAGATATGGAGTGGTTCTGAGGTATGGAAGCATGCAAGAATAAAGCTGTGGATTGTGTTAAACTGCATAAGTGTAGCAGCCCTGCAAGGGGCAGCTCACCATCCCTGCTGCCAGCCCTGGGTTTGTTGCAGTGCCCGTGGGGTGCCTGTGGCATCACTTAGTGCTCATGCTGAGCCTGCCCTGGCTGAGCTGGCAGTATTTGTCAGTAATTTCAAGGAGGGAAAAGAAAGGGCTGAGCACTTGGCCTTGCGCTGCACCTGAGCATCGCTGCTGCATCAGGGAGATCAGGGGTGTTGCTTGAGCCGCAGGACAGCATGGATGGCTTTAGTCTGGCTGTTCCAGGAGTGACCCGAGGGCTGCAGAAGCCTGAGGATGACAGCGGGGGCAGACTTTGTTGTGGTTTACAGACGACAGGAATTAAAAGTGAATTGCTCCCGGTCTTTCCCCAGGCAGAGATGGTGTTTGATAGTCCTTAATGGCTGCTTTTCTTCTTTTAATTTGTCTAACTGCTTTTCCTAATGGCTTTGTGAACATGAGTGAATTGGGGCCGGGTTCCTGCTCCAGGTACGGGTAGCAGAGGCTCAGGACTGGCTCCATGTCTCCTGTCTTGCTCCAAATGCCCCAGCTATGGTAGGGAAGGGCATGGTGTGGGTGCTCAGCCTTCAGTAAGGCAGCTCCCCCATCCCTGCCATCCCGGGATGCAGCCAAGAGCTGGAGCAGTGAGCAGCCAGCAGCCTGGGGTGTGAGGTGGGTGTGGGCACTCCTGTGTCCCTGCACAGCTCTGTGCCACACCAGCCCCAAATCCTGCTGTCTGCCCTGCCACAGTGAAAGGCACCCAGGCCTGGCCTCTGGGGAGGGTCCCCAGCTCACTTGGGCCGTGGTTAGTCAGCCACTTCTCTTTGAAGGGCTTTGGGATGGCCATGGAGCACCTCAGCTTGAGACTTTGTTTATTGTTTGAATTTGTCTGACTTCAGCTCCTAGTCAACAAAGGTTGTTTCACCATTGCTTGGAAGATTAAAGACCCCAGTTCTAGTAAGTTAATGAGTAAGTGAATTAATTAATGGTTCCTCATATCCTGTCTCTGCACTGATGCCACTTCATCCTTGGTAAGTCTGGAGGAGCTCATGCTCTTCCTGGGCCCTGCAGGGTGCTGTGGGCAGGGTCCCAGGGCTGCTGGCTTCCACCACCCATGCAGGGAGGTGGGGACAGTCCCTGGTGATATCTGCTGTCCCTCCACAGTTACAGGAGCTCTGGCTGCTATTTGAATGCATGGGGTCAATCATCAACCCAGGAATCTGGGACTTTTCCTTTTCCCTCCTTTGTCAGCAGGTGTGAACCAAGCTCCAGAATCACAGCCACCCACGGGCCCTGGGGACTGGGGGGTGCTGGGATGGGGCTGGATGCAGGACAGGGCTGGGGAGGGGGGCTTTGGGGATGGGTGTTTGCTTTTGTTAACTCATGCTGTCAGCGTGGCTGGTTTGGGCAGAAACCCCTGCTTTGAGCTAGCAGAGTCCTTGTGGTGGGCACGTGCCTGTTGCTAATGCCACCGTCCCCAGTGTCACCCTGCAGCCCCCTCATGGCCACCAGCTGGCTGGAGGGAGGTGGCAGATGAAGCAGGAGAGGAGCCTTGCTGCTCTGGCTGTTGAAGCAGGGCTGAGGGCCCCATCCTGAGCTCCAAGCAGTGGTGTGTGCGTGTCCCTGCCCGGACTGGGCTTTGCCACACGGTGCCACCCGGGCACAGGGACAAGGCTGGAGCTGAGCAACCTTTGGGAGACTCTGCCTTGCCAGAGCACGGGGAAGCCCATCTGGTCCAGCCAGCTAAGACAGGGTAAGAAGTAAATGTGGGGTGAACATGCCAGGCCAACACCAGGCAGGAGAAAGAGCTGTTTCCAGATTAAATGCTGCTGTGCTTGCCCAGGGAAGCTGTGGGTGCTCCATCCCTGCCAGTGTTCAAGGCCAGGTTGGATGGGGCTTTGAGCAATCTGGTCTAGTGGAAGGTATCCCTGTCCATGGCAGGGCATTTGGAACCAGAAGACCTTTAAAGTCCTTTCCAATCCAATCCAAACCATTCTGTGATTCTATGGCAGAGAAACAGAGTCACAGGCAGCAATGAATTGCAGTGGCAAGAAAAGGGGCATGTGCTGTCTGAGCAGGGGCTGCACCCCTGCTTTTTCAACCAAACCCCAAACCTTCTGGCACATGCTGTCTCTGCCCCCACCCTTTCTCTCAGTTTATGACTTTTCCACATGTCTGCTTGGATATGGGTGCCCACTGAGCTGGGTGGGCTGTAGGATGCTGTGGCAAGGCTGGGGCTTGACCAGGCTCCCTTAGGCAGGCTCTAGCTTGGGAAGGACGACTGGGCTGTTTGTTTATTGCATCAGGCTCAGCTTTCAAACATTTCCCTGCCATCCCCCTCCCCCTCCTTTAATTAATTCTGGGTAAGAAGTTCTGGCTTTATTGTGCCACCGAACTGAGGGCTCCCTGTGGGAAAAGTCACACCTTCTGAACAGCTTCTGATACCATGCAAATGAAGGACAAGTCCAGGAAACGCTTTCATCTCAGACCTGTCCAGCCCCCTGCCCATTAATTACACACATTTCATTTGTGTGAGAGCAATTCCTCTCGGGGAGGGGGTGGGGGGTGGCTGCAGCTTGTGGATCATCTCAGCCCCCCTCTCTAAGGACTCCTCTTTGGAAGGGATTTATAGCCAGAAACGGGGATGCTCAGGGACTCAGTGGGGGATCTCATATTTTTGCCACTCCAAACCAAAGTGGCTTGTTGGTGGGCTGTGTCCTGCCAGCCAGGGCTCAGCACTGCTCCATGCCCTGCTCCACACCAGCAAGCCCTGGCTGTGGAACCAAGTGGGCCATCCTAGAGGGAGACACAAGGTGGAGCAGAAATGAGCTCAGTGCTGTCACAAGGGAATGGCCCTCCAGGGCCAGGAGCTCATGAGATAGATTGGTTTGGGCAGGGTGGCCACAAAATGAGTGTCTCATATGGAAACATCCTTCTGTGCTGCAACAGCACTCAACACGTGTTGAGGGGCAGCACCATACTCTGACAGGGCACAAAATCTTCTTGGCCACAGGTGGACCAGACCCGATGCTCCTTTTGAGCCTTGGTCCCTCTCTGCTCCTCTCCTCTCCTTTCCACACAGGTTGCCTGACCACAGGGTGCAGCCAAAGGCACCTCCAGGGCTGGGTCCTGTTTTCCTGAGTCTGATGTGGAGTCTCAGGTCCAGAGAGAGGGGATGTGGAGTACAGTTGGTTTTCACAGCCAGTTTCCTGGCCATGGTAATAACACTTAGCACTTCTGTAGCACCTGGGATGCTCCAAGCACCTACACATATGCTCCTGATTACCACTCTGCTTCCCATTTGCAGCGTTTCTACCCCCTCCCCACACATGCCTGCAGCACTATCAGTTCTCCCTTAGAAATGGGGCTGCTCCTCAGTTCCCATGGCTTTGCTGCATAAGACCTTTGGTGGCTGAGTTTGCTGTTTGCTTTCCTCCTGGACAAGGATGTGCTGTGGCCTCTGGTGTTGACAAGCCGTGGGCCCAGGGAGACATGGCCCCTGTGCCTTGGTACACCAGAGGAGCTCTTGGGAGATGTTGGAGGGATTTTTGGGACTGGGCTGATGGGAACCTGCAGCCTTTGCAGAGTCAAAGCCAGCATGAAATTGGTGCCAGGCTCCAGCAAAACTCCTTGTCCACCCACTGGCCCTGCAGCACATCAGCTGCAGACAAGAGAGGGCTCGTGTGTGGATCACTTGAAGGTTATGGTTGTTACTCCAGGCTGCCTAATGGCCCAGGTACTGTGCAATGAAATGCACCTCAGATTTGCTGTTCTGGGAGCAGAGGGGCTGTTCTTGGGCTTCGTGTGACTTACAGCATCACTCCTGTGTTCATAGCTGTAACACTGGCATGTCCTTCCAGGCTGTGTGGTGTCCAAGACAAAATCATTGTCCTAGATCAGAGGCTGGGGGAGGCTTGGCTGTGTTGGGAAGAACCACTCCAGCCATGTTCAGGTATTATCACTTTGCTAAGGTTGGTTGTTGTGGACTGGAAATGGGATGTGAGGGCTGTCAGAGCCTCCCCAGTTTGGTGAATGCCTGATCTGTGCCCCTGCTCCCATCCAAGCCCTCTGTTCAGCCATGGAGTAACCCCTTCTAACCATGGTCATGGCACTGTGAAGGGTCCTTGCTTCCTGGGCTGGCTTCTCCTGCCAATATGGCCAGTAGTGTTTTCTAATTGTTTTCCTCTCAAAGATTTATAGCAGGAGGAGAAGGAAAAAAAAAATAATCTCAGTCTTGCTCTTTCTGTGATTATTTTGTGAACTCTTTCTGCTCTAGTAGTACATCTTGGTGGCTGGAACCTCCTCTTTTCTCAGCTGCTCCCAGAGTAAGGAGCAGCCCTTGTCCCAAAGACATCATGTTTCCTATGGTCCACTGCAGCAGGTGCCATGAGCTGTCAGGATTGACATAAGCACAGGTCTAGTTGCTACCACAGCAAAAGAGAGTCCTGAGAAGGGATTGGAAAGAGAGCTGGAACGTGTCCCTGTGGAAGTTCATAGCAAACTTTAGAAAAACTCCAATAATAACATTAAAAAACAAAACACAACCATAAGAGCCTCCTGAAGTGCAGGATGAGACCTAGACCGTACCTCCATAGAATTTTGACACTCGAGATGTGAAATGGGACCTGGAGTGCTGGCTGTGCCCCTCTGGCCCCGGGCTGTGGCTGTGCTCCCTATCTCCCCATGAGAAGCAGAAGCCCAGCTGGGAGCCGGCCCTTTGGTAATGGCCTGCGAATTTCCCTGGACTCTGTTAATTGCCACCTGGCTGCTAGTTACAACTCCAAGTCAATTGCTGGGAGTGTTGGGCCCTGCAAAACAGCCCCTTGAAATCAGTTGTTAGCCCAATTAACAACCAGTTTGGCTTGGGTTCAGGCTGTTAACCATCAAACAGCTAACTGCTGGTAATGATTGATTTCTCAGCAGTTGGGGCTGCAGTGGAGGAGCCAACCTGTGTCACAAAATGCCATTAAAACCAAAATTTTGTGAATGCATCTGGCTCAGGCAAACATTTGAGTTGTCCCACACCAGTAGAGCAGGCAAGGGAATGACCAGAACTTTTATCCATTTTGTTTAAAGTAGGGGTTACTGGTGTGTGTTGGGATGAACTGGCAGCCACCAGAGCAGGGCTGCCACCACACAGTGCTCTGGGAAGGCAGGCACCACTCTTTGTAGGGCAACCATTGATACTCATGGGGCATCATGGCATTCACTGCCCCATGAGTGATGGGAACTGCTCATTGTCCAGCTCTCTTCCACAGTTACTGTTCCAGCCAGCAAACCTGCACAGATTAATGTATCTTGTAGGGATGTTCAGGTGTTTCCACAAACCACCATTTCCATCTTCACCACGGGCCAGGAGCTTCTACAGGGACAGCAGTTCCTATCAGCTAATGCAAGCTTGGGATGTCTCCATAGCAGCCTGGGACACTGTGCTTGCTGGAAGGCAAAGTAGACTCCTCTGCAGGTGTGAGTATCTCTACAAAAACTATAAAATACTCTTTGGGTCCCAGGGTTCAGGCAGGGTTTGTTTAAGGCTGCTGGTCAGGTCTTCATCCTTTTCCCTCCACAGTTTCAGGTCCTGGTTCTGCACTGTGCCCTGACAGGCTGGCACAAACACTGCTGGTGTTACATCAAGAGCTTTTTCCCCAGGGATATTTTCCCCCTGATCAAAGTGTCTGATTCAAGCTGTAGCATGTTTGGCGAGGAGGAAGACAGCCACCTGTTAAGGAAAGACTTTGAAAATGCAGAGGATGCTCTGCAGAGGCTGACTTTGTGAAATGTAGGCTCCAACGGTGCAGGGTGAGGAGCGAGCACCTTGATGAACAGCACTGTGGTGATTGTGCTTTTGTGGGTACTCAGGGGCCTGTGGTCCTGCCAGGGCCTCAGCTCTGGAGCCTGAGCTCAGTTTCTGAAGCTGGGACCTGGTGCCTTTCAGCAGGACATGTGCTCCTGAGACCCATGCAGATGTGTTGAAGATCTTCCTGCAGGGTTCCTCTAAGTGCAGATCTGGTTCTCCCTGGAGCCATGCTTTTCTGTCCTTTCACTGCAAGCATGGTCATCCCAGACTCCCACCAGGACATACCCTGCATAGTGCATGCTTTCTGTTATTAGCTGTATTAGATCCTTGGGCAAACAGGACAAAGTTGCTTATTTCATCAGATACCTACTATAAGAAGCTGTGTTCTCTCCCACATTGGGATTACCACCCACACTGGGGAGGCTGGGTTGCAGCTGAAACTCCCCCCATGCCAGGCAGTGCATGGACAGTGAGCCTCTGCATCCAGGAGATCAGTCAGGGTTTCCCCTCCAGTGTGTAGAAGAAGAAACTGGTTTTTACAAAAGTACAAATGAGGAGTTTGGGGTAAGCAGACAATCCAGTTTTCTCACTCATCATATCTGTGAGCAAATGTTTTACTTGCAGTTTATGGATTTGACTGGGCTGAATTACAGCAGTCCCAGTCTGGCATCTGCTGGGTGTCCCACTCCCCTGAGCTGCTGTTGAGCACATCCTTCCAGGTGCTGCTGATGGGTGCCTCCTGCCTGCTGGAGTTGGATGAGCTCTGCCTGCTCAGACGTTTTCTATACCAGAGAAGGTCAGCTATAAACAGAAACCATTGGTTTTGTTGGGGGCTCTTTTTAGACATCAAAAATGCTCCATCATCACCAGGCTGGCTTAGCTTTCAGCAGCCAATGCAAACAGAGCCAAACCCTCAGCAGAGAATTTAGCAAGAGAAGAGCACAGACTTTCCAGAGCTGTTCTGCCAAAGTATCACATCCTCATTCCTCCTCATACTTTGTGCCACATCAGTTGATGCTGTTCTGGGCTCTGTACAGACACAGAGGAGCTCCCAGCCAGAGCTGAAAGCCAGTGGCATAGCCCCTCTTTAGAAAAGGTGTGGGGAAAATCAGTAACCAGAAAGATTAAGATCTGATAGAAATTCTGGCAGAGCTGCAAATCAGCTGAATCAATCTGTAAGAGGCCAAGAAAAGGTATGGCAGTGGTCCAGTGGGAGAAGCAATGCATATATGCAATAATCTGAGTTATAAATGAGGTATAAAACCACAAACCTGATTTTTTTTTTCTAAACCTCATGTCCAATTCCTTAGCTTTGACTGAAGATTGGATTCTATCCGGAATGCTGACTGGATTTGTTACATCAGCAGATTTCAAGGTCATGGGGAATATTCCAAATGTTCATCCCAGTCTTCTGCCATACTTGGATGAGAGAAACCTGCTCAGTGCCTTCTGAGTGAAAGTCACAGCTCTTACTTAAGGAACAGGAAGAGAGGATATTCTGCAGGGACCTCATATTTCAATATTCTTTGTCATTTTTGGCCTAAAAAGCCTAACTTCAACTCACAGCACTTGATCTTGCCCTCTTCCAGCCTACAGTGTCATCCCACCTGACCAAGTTTCTCCAGGCAGAGCAAGCAGGTTTTCCAGGTCCCTCTGAGCTCTTGTAGGGATTTTTTAAGCTGATTCCCATCTGTCAGTATCTCTTGAGAAGTGCAGCCAAGTGTCTTGGCCTCAGCATCGGGTGATACAGTCTGGTGTTGGCTTGGTTGTGTCCAGGACCTTGAGAGGAGAAAAGATGCAGTGACCACCCACTGGGGTGATGTCTCTGCTCAGAGCTGGTGTTTTCCAAGAGGTTCTTGCAGGACTTATGGAACAATTGAAACCAACCATGGAGCTGTAATCCTCATTCAGATGGGACCACTATAACTCCAATCTGTTTTGAAGAAGAGAGTCATGGATGGTCCTCACAGGAGGTGCAGGTAAGGCAGTTACAGTCTCCTGACACATCCAACTGCAATGGCCACAGCACATCTCTAAGGCAAAGGCAGCATTTATTTTATAATGAAATCTGAATTGCTGGATCTTGTGCCTTCCCAGGAGGATTCCATCTCCTGTCATCTAAATGTTGACATCTGATCTATTTTTGGTCTCAGTGGTGATGGGTAAAGCCACAGTCTTTCCTCCAATTTCACTAGAACCACTGTGGATAAGTTCACATGTGAGCAGAAGGTGGTTTGACCTAGTTATCCTCCATGCCCATGTCTGCAATTCTCTCACACTAAGCTGGCACAGTGACAGCAGTGAGAGCACAAGTTCTCATATACCCAAGGGTTTTGGCAGAATCTGTGTCAGGAGCTGGTCACTGAGCCCAGATGCTGTCCCACGGCACTTTTGAGGAGTGACCGAGATGTAGAGGGGCACAACAGGGCAGGAAGTGCTGTGGAAACTGCAAATTCCCAAGGCTGTGGCTGTGGCTTGTGGTAGCATGTGCAGCACCTGCTGCTCTGACCCAAATCCCACCACTATCACAAGCTGGTTAATTATAAGAAAAGCTCTTTCTTACTAATTGCTGCTGGCTGGGAAAGGGGCATCCCCAGCCCCTAAAGGACTGCTGGGATCAAGAGTGGAGAGCAGTGGTTGCTGACGTGTGCTGAGCCCTTGCAGCCTCCATTGTGGAGCCTGAAGGTGTCTGCACTTCACTCCCTCTCAGAGTGATCACTGCAAGGAGCTGAGAGTTTCACCACCTCCCCCTGCAGAGCCGTGGGTTTGCCACGCACTTGACACCGGTGCAGGGGGATGACTTGTGCTTGACGACTGTCCCCACCACAGCAGCCGCCTGTCCTTCACCAGGGCTCCCCTCCAACCTCCTTGCAGGAGTTGTGGCATTCCCAGAATGAGCCCAACTCCAGGGTGGTGTGGTGGGATGTGGAGGTGGCACCCCCTGGGGCCATGTTGCCAGCTGGTGAATGTGACAGCCTCCAGGCCACTGTGGTCCCAGACACTCCAGTCACCAGCTGGGGCTTCCCAAACCCAGTCTGGGGCTCCCTGGGGGAGCCAGTTGGCCTTCAGCTTCAGTGAGGATGAGAAACTTCCCTGCAGGTAAGAGAAAATTACAGCAGAGATTTTTGTCCTGATGGTGATGCTCTGTGAGCTGGGATTTCAGACAAATCCTCAGTGCTGTTACATGGATCACATTGGTATGGATGGGGCATTTCTGTTGTGTTTTTGCTCCCTTCAGTGGGGAAAGCTGTGCTGCTGATGTGAGCAAAGGGACAAACAGCATGGCAGGAGTGTGGACTAGTCCTGCATGGAATAGCAGAAGCAACCACACTGGCCAGTGGAAGGGCAAGGAGGGGCTTTGGGTCCCATCCTACGTTCCCTAAAGTACATTTCCTGGGAATGAATACCTGTTGGAAGGAAAAGGAAGCTGGAGCCAGTTAGTGAAGCACACAGGCTTTTAGTCCTCTTGTCACTCAGGAGATGACAAATGTGGAGTCTCTGCTATTGAGACCAAGTGAGCCCCTAATGGGCTGCTTCAAGGGACTGTCACTTAGAGAAATGGCAGTGTGACACAGACAGCTATTTCATGGCTACTTTACCAGGCAGCACCCACTGCTCACTCTTCCTCTGCTGCCTGCTCCACCCCAGAGTCAGGTTCACCCTGTGGCAAGGCAAGCTGGGATGACCTGGATGAATGGTGCAGAGGAGTTGCCCTGACTTCCTGGGGGAGATGCTGGACACTGATATCAGGCTCTGCTCTGGGTCTGGGCACATCACAGGCACTGTGCACTGGTGGGTACTTACGGATCTGGCCTTCCCTGTTGGTGCAGTGCAGGAAAGCTCTGAGTGTGCCAACTTGCAGGATTTTATGCATAGGATGGATAATGCTGCCACTGCTGTTGTCTGGAGCAGGTTTGGAGTTGTTGCTTGAAGCTGGCCATGTGGAAAGTGGTCACAATATGAAAGGTCATAAGGATAAAGGTAGAGTAGATGCCAGTGGGGCATGAAGAGCTCGGGATGGGGAGGAGGAGAGTCATCAACATGGCACAGAATCCTCATCCCCAGAAACCTTACTGTGTTGCTTCTTGCTCTGCTTTAAACCTATAGAGATCCTATGGGGGTAGGAACTCTGAAAATTTGTATATTAGTTCAGGAACATACATTGTGGGGAAGCAAATCTTTCCCTACCAAAGCAGTGAATGCATACCTCTGCCAACAGCCTACACAGAGAAGGCTCAGCCCTAGACAAGGCCTGAGGCAGCAGGTGAACATCAGGATGCTGCAGGACCACAACACAGACTTAGCTGTGAGCTGGGTGCACCATTTACTGGTGGGAGCTGTCACGGAAGGCAACAGGTCTCTGGAGTTATTTGCCTGTATTGGGCTGCTAGGAAATGTCTGACCTTCCTTGAAACCAGAGTATGCAGTGCAGCCTGCTTACCCTCAGCAGTGATCTCTGGGCAGGAAGCTCAGATGTGAGCGATGAAGGCAGCAGCTTTGCTGAGGAAATGCATTTAATTTGATCTACACTGCAGTTTTTGTTGGAAAAAATGTTGATGCAGTAACATTCTGCACAGTAACTAGGGGTGGATTAAAGGTCATTGAGATAATGTAGCATGCTGAATTCACAGGTGGCAGATAGGAAGAGTCCAAGACACACTGGGAAAGTCTCCCTGAAGTGTCTTCTCTGCAGCTTTATCTGTTCCACTCAAGAGCTGGGTTTGCTTCTCCTTCCTAGCAGGTTTCACTCTTGCCTGGACACTTCTGCACACTGGGAATAGCTTGGCTAGTAGGGCTGCACCTGAATCTTTTCCCTCATACTTTAAATTATGGAGTGACCATTTAGCATGGAGCAGATGGAGCAGGGAAGTGTCTACTGATGGGGATGCAGAGGTGGCTGGGCAAACACAGCCTCCAAGAAGCAGTTTCCTGTGCACACAGATGGGTCTGGCTGCAGAACATGCTCTTGGGAGAGGGCAGGAGCAGGTTACCCCAGTCTGCTGCAACTTTTGCAGTTATCTGAGGGGATGGGAAGTCTTCTGTGGAAGACAGCAGGTCTGTGACAGAAGCATTTTCAAGGACTGTTCCCAGAGGTGTAAAATTCAGCACTGTGCACTGGGAGTACATGTGTCTCAATGGACAGTGGAGATCCTCACACGTTCCACTCACAACATGGAACAAATCCCTCCACAGGTCACTGGAAGTTTAATGCAAGTTTCCCAGAGGTTTTGGAGCATGCAGTGAAGGATGTTGCAGTGCAAACCATTGCTGTTTATTCCACCGTTATCATCCAGTGGAGAAAAATGCAGAGTTCATTGTGACATCCACTGAAATGTCATGGGAAAAAAAGCCAACTGCCCAGCAGTGAAATCACCCTGTCCTGCAGGACGGACGGACGGACAGCCAGCCCCCTCCTGGTGCCCCAGCCCCTCCCGTATTTTGAGCTCTGTCCCAGCAGAGGGAGCCCGAGTTTATTAACAAATCCCGATCGCGGAGATGGCTGCTGAAAGGTGGTACCAAACCCCGGGCAGGATGCTGGCTGCTGGAGGAAGGCAGCAGAAGCAGCAGGGGTCTAGCAGTGATGTTGGAAGCAGGGCAGGGAAGCAAGCGAATGGTGAGCCAAGATGCCCTGCAAGGAGTTCTGCTCCTGGGACACTGCAACTGTGTCAAGAGATGGATGGCCTGCAGCAGCCAGCAGAGAGGAGACATGCTCATTGCATGGGGAAAACATTTTGCATCAACAGATGCAGCAGATCCACACTACGATGGATGAACTGAGTTTAATTTACTTCAGAGGCTACTCAAGGCAGTCAGCAACCTGTGTACCTGCACTTGTACTGGGCTGGCCAGTTTTAATCCTGTCATCTGGGCAGTTCTCCCAAGAGTGTTCAAAGCCATCAATCACTGTGGTGCCAAATCCACAGCTGTTTGGCACCTTGTGCCTGAGTCTGATCCCATTCAGGCTGCATGGTAGTGCTGTATAACCTTCCAAGCACAGGACAGTGGCCCTGAGCTACCTAGCATGAGATTTTGCACTGGTTTCCCTTGGTTTTAGAGGCTCTGTGTTAGTGCACAGAGTTTAAGTGAAGGAAGCAGGAGCAGTTTTAGTGAAGTGCCTTCTCAGAGCTCATGAGGATGCCCTAAGTTTTCTTTGCTGATAATGTGAGATGAAATGGTTCCCAGGGAGACAGAAGATTCCTGGCTCTGTGTTCTTTTTTACAGCCAGCAGTTGCACTGATACCATGGATGCATACATGGCTACAAGATTATCTGGGAGAGAAAAGGTTGTGTGATTGGGGTGCAGGAGGGTCACAGATAATTTTAGGCCAAATCAGAAAACCATTAATATCAATGCAAAGCCCCTCATTAGCCTGAGCAAGCACAGAGATTCTTGTTTTAGAAGCTGAGTAACAAACTGTGACATTCTAGGACGCAGGGATGAGAAGGCAAATGACTCAGGCTGCACTTTACAGAAAGCAGCAGGCAGATATTTTCCGAGGCAACTTTTAAAAGGAAGGTTAAATTTCTCCAAGATAAGGAGAGCTCCAGCTCGTTGGAATGCATCGTGACCCCCCTCCCCACCTCATCCTATGATAACAGCTGTTGTGTTGGAAACCTAATGCTGATGAAAGAGTTAAAGGCTGGTTGATGGGCAATATCGGTGACACACCTCTGAATTGAGCATACTCCTGGAGTGAGACTGCGGACTGGTGTTACTCAATGAATAGAGGCCACTCCAAGGGAGTTTTTCCTTGAATAGAATGGGGTCAGGGAGCCGCTTTGGGGAACAATGGTTGCCACCGGCTAGCTGAATTTCTTACAATCACACACCATACCCCCTGATCAAATAGCTCCTTTGTCAGTCTGATATAAAAACATGTCATACAATGATGATCTGGAAGAATGACAAGAGCTGGCCTTTCAAAGAGATCAGAAGGGCTTGTTTTGCACAAAAAGAGCCCCCATCAGAGTCAAGACAGAAAAAAATGGAGAATAAAAGGGGGTGAATGGAAACAAACAGCAATAACAACAACAACAGAAAAGAGGGCAAGTTGGAAACTTAGGTCTGGCTTGTTTCACAGCATCCCACAGCCACAGCAGCGCAGCACGGTCGAGTTGAATCTCTTTCAGTATGGACGTGGATGTCAGATTGTGCTGCCATTGGGTTCCCATTGTCATTCTGCACTGGGACAGAAGAAATTGCTGGATGGGAAAAGGTCACTTGGCCCAACGAATCATCTCCCTGCCCCCCCCCCGAAAATGTCTCAACACCATCTCTCTCCTTTCTCACTGTAGCTCACTCCTCTGCCTTTTTAATACAATGTTCATCTGCTGTCTTTATGCTCCTGTACAAAGTTCAGATTGCTCAGAAGGCTCTTCTTGTCCATCTGTTCATGTGAGCTGGAAAATGTCTTTATTCTTCCCTACTACCTTGTTAACTTTAATATTTTTTTTTCTTGAAGTGTGTACCCTGTTTTCAACCCTCTTCTCAGGATTTTCAGGGACATAATTGAGATTCTGGATAGAGAGAAAGAGTTTTCCCCCAAAGAATGTTTTAAGATGGGCAGGGAAGTGGATCCCTGTCTGCTACTTGCAAGGGAGCTGCATTCCTACAGTATCTGTCACAGGAGTCCCAAGAGATGGCATTTACACACAATCATTACAATTATTTGCAAGCCAGAAAAGCTCAGCAGACCTGGAAGTGGGCAACTAAAGCTGACAGGCAATTTCAGCACCTAAAAGTGTTTGAAAAAATTGTATTTAGATTTTAATTTGGTATTATATCAAATAAGAAGTCAGAACAGTCAGAAGAAATCATAGCATGTAAAAGACTGAGCTCTTGGGAAACTGCTCCTGAAAATCTCTCACAATAACAACATACCAAAGATTTGTCCCATGTTTAAGTTCTCTTTATTTATTTTTTTTAACCACAGCATTTTCTCTAAACAAAAACAAAGCCCAAAAAACATTGCTGATGCTTCCAGGAATTTGTATGATTAAGCACACAAACTGGGAGGTACCTTGCAGAAAGGATAACTTTATGCACTTTTTTTATCTTCAAGACAAATATCTATTATCATCTAGGATTTCTTCGACATACAGTGTTACTTGCCCCTTTCTGCAATTTTGTACAGAATCAGTTGTACTCCTACGCATGTTACTCAGCATATGTTCATTTTTAAGACACATACTAGGTAAACTCTATTTACAGAATACATTGTTCATTAAATACAGAGAATATTTATAGACACACACATAACACTGACATGTGTAAACCAAATAGAATTGATGCTGACCTGAATAGCTAAGATCTTCAACTCCTTTACCTAAAAGTCTGTATAGCATAAAATGAGGGTCATAATTAATCACCTCCTCTCCTGAATAAAGATCTGAAAAGCTGGCTGAAAATAACTAGGCCACATTCTGGGTGCAGGCAAAATTAGGATACAGGTTACAAATTCTGGGTAGGTTACGTTTCGAGACTGTTACTACCAGTGTATTTAAGGTGGTAGAGGAAATAGAGGACACACTGTGCAGTGCTGTTTGGGAATTAATTTGGAATTGTAGTATTACAATTTGCACCACAGCAAAACAGTGCAGAAGGGAGGTGAGACACAGCACATATAGTGTTAGGAGTCAGGAACTAGACACTGAAAAATGTATTTAGGCACCTAAATAAAATATTCAGTGGTCTTGAGCACCCAACAGCGCTCTGCATGATTTTCAGAGCTAGTGACAGACAAACAACTTTTGAGTTTGTCAGACTGAAAGGCAGATTTTAGTGCTTGTATTTATGATTGCTCCAGCCTCCAGCTGGAAACCACAGGTAGCAAAGAAGGTGACAATTCAGTTCTCAAATGGGATGTACCTGCCCTGGGACCGGCTGTTGGCTTGAACTGAACTGAACACCTGGTAAGTGGTGATCAGGTTTCTGCAATACTGGTTTTGATCTAGCTGCCATTAAAGCATACCAAGACCTCATCATTTTGTGATCAAGGGGGGCTACATGAGAAGAAACCCATGGCATGCCATTACCTGCTGGCTGGAGTTTACAAGCCCAGTTTGCCTGGGAGAGTGTTATGCATATCCTACAGGACAGGGGCTCTGGTCCACTGGGTGTGATATCCACTTGGTGATAACCTGCAACTTCACAGAACCTTCAGTTTTCTTACTTAAACTGTTTTGAAATTGTGTTGTTTGGCTTTCACTGGATATTTGTTTTGTGATCAGTCTTGGTTGCGGGGTTTTCTTTATTATGGAAGTTCTGGATAGGTAGATAATTTTTGTGTTTTCTTTAGGTGACACCCTGTTTCAATATATAGCAGCATAATTCTGTTAAATTTAGGGAAAACTCTTGTTTACTGCACCCTCAAATCTGGTCCTGAGACCCTGGACAACTCTGGGAAAGGAAAAAATATGTTAAGGGAGCACTCACTGTGGAATTAGCTGTTCCAAAAATTGGAAGGCATAAGAGCCAGATTGCACACACATCTTAATTTTGTTTTTTTGTCAACAGGTTGTACAATCAAAATTCAGGTGACACTTCTGTCTTCTTTGGGCTGCTGGCTCTGCTGTGCTGAATCTCACCTGTTCAAGTTTCCAGTGAACCTTCTTGCATTCTCCTCTGGTTCTTACCATGCAGTTATAACCTCAGTGTTGGGAGCAAGCCTGGAAAATTTCAGAATGAAAAGTGAAACCTTCCAAAAGGTAGGAGCAAATAAAAAACAGAGGATATTAATATAGCAACAGCTGGACTTCAGCTTTAATAACGTATATTTTTTTTAGAGCACGTAGCAATTCAGATCAGACAGAGGTATTTGTGTGCTCCTGTTAAATCAGGCCTCTTGCCAATAACACAGTGAGAGGCTGGTACACTCTATTAAAATATTAATTACCAAGCCCCTTTTCTTTTGATGGGTCTACTAAAGATACTTCAAATGGATATGTGAGAATTGATCAAAGATTCTGCAGGTTGTTGCCACTGCTCACTGGGCATTTCAAACCAAAGGAGAACCTGACTCCCATGAAAAAGATACTGTGTTTTTACAAGCAATAAAAAAACACTGGTCACTTGATTGCTATGGGGATGGATATAACTAAACCAGGCTTTCTTAAGGCAGAGAGCACGATCTAAGAGAAACAAAAAAAGACATGGGAGAGGGAGGGAAAGAGCGAGCAAGAGAGCGCTGAATTGATTTCAGTCTGTTCAGGTCTAGCTGGAAAACACAATGCAGTGAAACGGTCCCTTAGTCGGCAAGCTTCTTTTCCTAGGTTTTTCCCATGGTTTGAAGTGGAGAGGGAGGGATGGTATTAGAAAAAGTGTGTATGTGAGAGAGAGAGAGAGAGAAGGCTGTAGGAAAGGCAGAGAGATGAGAGACATCGTGTAAAACAGTCCTTTCCTTCTGGGGAGTGGAAAACTTTGATGTCCACATCTCTAGTTTTAAAGTGGCAGTGTCAGGTTCAGGCTGAAAGGTCCTGATATTTGAATCTTTGTGCTTGCACTCAGGACTTTGCCTGTGCACACACCTGCACATCCAAACACCTGCCAGAGCATCCACACAGCAAATGGGCCCCACGCTTCAGGGGGGCAACAGAAAATAAGCAAGGAGATGGCTTCACTGGTTCCTTGTACAGATATTCATGCTAGGAAAAGAAAAGGCACATTTGTATGTGTGTGCATGGAAAAAGACATAACCAAAAGGGAAAAAGTGCTATGGGCTTTACCTGCCTTAGAAAGCTGTTTTCTTCCTGGCATTACTAATGCAGTTATTAGGCTAAGAGTGTGTTAAAGGCTCACGATGGCTAAACAGATGAAGAAGCAAAATTACAAGTGAGGAGAATAATTTATGAGAAGCACTGTGATTTGTCAGGCTTCACCATGCTAGTAGATTCAGTTTCAAGAGTCATAACCTATGTCTGTTAATTAGAAGCCTTTTCTCCTCTGCAGGGGCATGGACATCTTGCCCAGCCTGGATGTTTTGTCCTTGAAATGCATTTCAATAGGTTGTTACTAACACTCCAGGCATACTAACAATGGTAAATCCACTGCAAACTGGAGGAGAAGAAAAAGGATAGGACAGAATTTAGCACTCATGGCAGTCAAGTGAATTCTGATAGGAGTTGATCCAGTGTGCAAGTGTCTCCTTCTCCTTTTCTCCCTTCCAAAAGCAGGAAGGTTTGTACTCATGGTGGAGCCTGGAGGGCTCATGCTCTCACTGGGTAGCAAGTTAATCTCACTGGTGCAAAAACTGCACCACGAGCTAAAACCAGAAAGGTATTTGAGAATTGTGCAGTTTCAGATCAAGCCCATGACAGATGTAAATGTTACTGTGATGGCCTGGGACTGTGAGGTCTGTTTCAAGCCAGAATAGAAGCATATGTGCATGGGGTGGCTTGTGGGTCCTGATGGGAGACAGACAATGGATCAATCTATGTTCAATTGACAGACCTCCTTTACTGGAGGGGGAGATTTTGACTTGAATCCCTGGAATGTCGGCATTTTTCTTCCGAATACTCAATTTTCAGTTTAAATAGATAGAGTGAAAAGCCTATTTTCATGGCAGGTGGGCTAGAGAAGGGAGGTTTTAATGACTCTTTATTCTTGGATTTATAATCTGACACGCTGTATGCACATGTGTTTGTCACAAAACTGTGTGAGGTGCCCACCACCCAACCACGCATTGTCCAACAGATGTTAAAGCCATCAAGTGTGTTTGCTTCCAGTTCCAAAGGAAAACATTCTCTATTTTGGGACCTGGGATTTTTTTTTTAAACTGATCTAAACAAACAAATAAAAATAGTCTTGGAGAGTGGGGCCTTACATGATCATAAGAAACTGTGTAAATGAGGATCTAAGGCCTGT
This sequence comes from Urocynchramus pylzowi, assembly GCA_013397555.1. Lineage (NCBI taxonomy): Eukaryota > Metazoa > Chordata > Aves > Passeriformes > Fringillidae > Urocynchramus > Urocynchramus pylzowi. The sequence goes on from VZRH01007414.1 coordinate 417,843, forward strand.
TCCCTGACCCATAAACTGGGTTAGTAATCAGTGGTTCCTGCAGTTTGTTATTGTCGTCACAAAACCTGAGGTTAGGCTGCAGACTATTTAAAAATCACGTGCACTACCAACACAGGGTATCTAAACATACACTTACTGCAGTGACAAAGCATTAATTGCTCCTTCTAACAATACCTGAGAGGCTCAGTCACAGCAGAGGTCATGTCGTGTGAGGTACTGTTGGGGCACAGAAAAGACAGTGCTTTCCCCAAGGTGGGTACAGCTGAAGATCCCAAATCTGTCATTAATCTGTGGTAGGACTGTGCACAAGTGTGGTGCTCTGCTGCAGGACTAGGACCTACTGTGTGTGGACAGCAGGACACTGTCCTTGATTTTCTTATATATATGTGTGCTTCATTTGTAAGAGGGGAGAGGGTAAAACCTGCCTTATGGGTTGGCATAAGCTGAACTGAATAGAAAGAAAGGCTGTTTCTAGCACCAGCCAGATTCCTGTTGCTGCACTGCAAGTTTCTTAACTTCAAATTAATGAATTTTGTGTTTCAGTAATAAGAAATTGAATTAACCAGCAAGAAATAAAAAATGTCAGCTTCCTGATTGAGAAATCCTACTGTGAAGGAAAGGACAAATAGTGAAATGTTTCCTCTGACTGTAGAAAAAGAGAGAAGTGAGCCTAGGATTCTAATAATTTTGCTTATTTGTAGTTGTTGCAAGTAATTAGGCTCTGTTTTGGTTGCCTGGTCAAGGCAGACCCAAAACCATTTGTAGGATTAGGTTTGCTCACCTTTCTTAAACAAATTATTACCTTGTAAGTGATATGACAGCAGTGAATCCTCTAAGAGCAATGAACCCCTCTGTACCCATGGACACAGGATGAGTCAGGGCACCGTCAGACTTGCTCAAGGCAGGTGAGGAACTGCACAATGTAGCTATGTAGGTGGAAGGAAAATGCAGGATAAAACAGTATCACAGTCACTGCTACACCAAAGATATTTATATTGCTTTATAAATACTCCAAAAAGTTGTGGAACTACCTGTGGAATTAATAAAAACTGAGCTGAGAATCCCTAGAAACAACTTTGTATGTCTTGAGCTCACTCCCAAAAATGCCAGCGGTATTTGAATGTTTAGTTCCTCAGGTTTTAAGCACGAAAGGAAAAAGCCCCTAAAATATCTTCATAGGTAGCCCCTATAAAAGAACAAGATTCAAAAGCATTCCTTCAGGAGATCAAGGACGGTCCAGCCTTTGAAGCCTGGAGGATTGGGAAATTTAAAGATCTTTGTGGCAATCATATTGTGCCATTAGAAATCTACCATTTGGAATTGTAAAGCGGTTAAAAGGAATGATTCCAAATTCCACAGCTGTCTGGTGAATGACAACTTGATGTGGCCTGGGGGGGAGGAAGAAGGTCATTGTTGGGAAAACAGTTAAAATGAACATTTTCTGAACCGATGCTTTAGATAATACTTTGATAAATGAGGTTTAAAACAAATAAAATATTCCGGGTGACTTCCTGGGAAGAATAGATTAGTAAAACAAACAAACAAAACTCAAAATGCAAAGACAAGAAATAGGTATATGGCTAGTACTTAGCAAATAATGGAGGACTGTTCAAAATAAAATGCATAATAAACAGAGTCTGAACCAGCAAGATGAGACACTCCTGCTGGCTATGGGAGGTGATATATTTTTTTTATTGCACTGCAGTTTTGCCAAGCAAGAAAGATTCTGAAAGGCTCTGTTCATTTTGATACACTAAAATATTTGAGAATCCCTTTTTATTGCCTTTTCCCCCAAACCATTCAAGCAGCTTAGCTACTTGATCAAAATACAAAAGCATTGCATGTGCCCAGCAAGTGGATAATGAAAGTGATCCCCTCAGTTTAGTATCTTTGTCAGCAGAGTGTAGTGAGAAAAGTAAACAAACAGCATCACTGATGACAAACTGATTTATGGAATTGTTTGTTGTTATAATTTTCAGCATAATCATGACTAAAGGTCCCAATCCTGTGGCTGTTAAGAACATTGTAGAGATGGCTGCTAGCTGTGTGCCCACAGTATTCATCAAAAGCTTCTTGTGGATGGGTTTTGGAATAGGGTCTGTTGAGAATATTTTTAAGGGAAGATTTTTTTTAATCTCCCTTTAACAGAACTCATATGAAACAGCTTCTAATCCTGGTTTCTTCTGGCAAATATTTTAAGGTAAAACCAAATCAATATGTATAGTTTGGGAGAAAATTTAAAAGCAAAAAATTTGCCCCCAAATTCAGCATAACCTTTTAATTTTATCCTCTTTAATCCTTTGATAATTTTTGTGCTTCTTCTACAGAAAAGCAATTTTGCTAATCACCTTTGTGCCAATCCCTGCATTCCTGACAATAGCGTGAACAGCTTCCATCAAAGTCTTTGATGTGGGAAAGACACACACACACATATAATCTGAAAACAATTCAGCTCCTTGGTTCTCAATGGTGAGCACTCTGCTTTAATAGAGTGCAAGTTCTGTGGAGGTTTCTAATCCTTTCTGCCAAACAGAAGAGACACAGTCAGGTAGCACACCTTATTCAGAAGTTAAAATAACATGTTACTTGCTCTTAGAGAAAATCAAAACAACTCAAGATCAAAAACAGATTCCGCCAACCCTAACGGGATAGACTTTCTACTCAGATAACTCTTGATCTAAGTGTGTAACAAGTAACCTGCTTTAATCCCTCAAAGCGATGGTGTTACAGATAAGTACTGTAGTAGCAGAGGAGGTGTCTTAAGTTTCAGAAATACACAAAAGCATTGGTTGGAAGGAAAAACAAAACAAAGAGCTGTCCACATGAATGTGTCTTTAGGTGGAAAGGTGTATTTGAGGGCACTGCAAATAATAAAATCCCTTGAAGACAGAAAAAAAAAAAAATGACAGGCAGGTATTCAAATGGTGTTTCTCCAAGCTGGATTTCATTGACTTATGCTGTTAAGGCTTTGCAGATATAAGCCCCCTGATTTTTAGTTTACAAGCCGTGATACTGAATGGTCTGCTACTTCAGCACAGAACCCTACCTCCTCTTCTAGAGGTTCAGGCTGGTCATGAGCCTTAAGAAGGACTGGGATCTTTGTAAGATTTGGGAAAGATACATTATTATGCTTACACTGCACTGAGCACCTGCTTCAAGTCCTTTATTAGAGTGTGAACAGTGCAGTGCAGAATAATCACACTACACACAGTTTTAGGAATGGTTCAGACCTTCCTTAGTTCTTGCTCCTGCAGACACCTACATAAACACTTTAGCATTACTGCCACGAGTAAGGCTATGGGGTTCTTAGTCTGCAATGCACAGCTTTGTGACAGCTCTGCAACAGGCAGTATCCAAAATCATGCCTGAGAAAGTGTGTACAAGGGTATGCAGTTGCTGATATATTTCTCTTAAAAAAAGAACCCAGAGAAAGTAATGGATGACATCTACATTTTTGGCAAAAAATAACTATTGTTACAACTATGTAGTAAGACAATTGTCCATACGTGAAAACAATGCCATATTTAAGAGCAATGTATTGTAATTTTTTTCTTCATACTGCTCTGTTTCCTGCTTGGAGCATAGTTGACCTCCAAGATTACTGGGTGTAAACACCTTTCATCTTAACCAAATATTTCCCAGTTGTTTATACCTTGGGTTACAAGCTGGAAGGCACTAAGGCCTCCCCTTCTTCACATGCACTTTTCCATACCTTGGACCTGGTACCCCAGAGGGTCATACTGCACAAGTACTTTGCACCCAGGCTCCTTCTGTCTGCACCAAGTAGTTTTCCTTGGTAAAGCAGCACAGCCAGAGGCTGGAGACTGTCTACTGGAATTTGGGTGCCTCACAGTGCAGGGGGACATGCACTATGCACATGCTACCTCTGTAGAGTAAGAGAGCCTAAGAGTAGAAGAGACCCCTTGGACTGTCTTGGTCTGATATCCTGAGTTGGGACTACCCAGGTCAATTCCTGGTGAAGTTTTAGCAGTTGTGGTCAACTCTCCCACTCTCCCTCTCTCTCTCAGTAAGGGAAAAAACCCAAAACCAAAGCCAACTGGTATTGTTTTTCATAAATCCAGTAATGGTGAATCTACCATAAATCTTGGTAAGCTGTTTCAACGGTTGATTTTATTCACTACAAAAGCACACTTCATTCATGAATTTGTTTCCCATCACCTTCTGTCAAGAGATCTTATCTCTTTGTCTGTTAAACAGAAGATCCAGATTTTTCTTCCTGTTTCAGTGCTCATAAGGTATGATCACCTCACACCTTAACCTTCTCTTTAGAAAGCTAAAATAGATTGAGCTCTTTGGGTCTTACTACAAAACATGTTTGACAGTCCTGTAATCATTCTTTACTACTCTTCTTTGAAACCTCTCTTGTTTTTAAACATCCTTCTTGAAGTGTTGTCTGGACAAATTATTTCCAAAACAGTCACAACAGAGTCAAAACCAGAGGTAAAAGGACTCTGAGCTCTTGTTTTTTTCCCAGGACAGCACTAGCCCTTTGGTCACAGCACAGCAGAAGGAGCTCACGTTCAGCTGATTATTCATCTTAATGAAGTCTTTACGGAATTGCAGCTTTGCAGGATAGAGTTACATCCTTTCAGTGTGACCTACATTCTTTGTTCCTAGATGTGAGACTTTACATTTGGCTTGATTGAAATACATATGATGTGATTATGCCTAAACTTAACTTAGGGCTATGCAGCCATAAGCATCCTTCGCCTCTTGCCCCAAGCTTTGTGCTGCCCACAAAGCTTTGCTAAGAAGAATTTCACATTTTTTTCAGATTGTTAGTAAATATATTAAATAGTGTAGGGTGCATAAGCAGTCTCTGTGGGATCCTACTAGAGAAAGACCAACTTGGTAATAAGTATATCTTTACAATAACAATTTCAGACAGAGAAGTCACTCAGCTTTTAATAATTTTAATGTTTCAGACAATATTGTGGTCAGTTACAAAAAGAACCAAGTTTCATATAATCAGAAAAATATGAAATTGACATGAAACTACATTCACACAGTTTCCATAATCTTAAGCAAAATTTGTTGTATTACCTCCCTTTTAGCTGGCTACTTAAGTCCTGTACTAAATGTGCTGGTTATTTCACCTGAGCTCAAAGTCAGGCTGAGAAATTTTTAATTACTTCAGACATCAATCCTTAAAAATGCTGATAAAAAAATCTGCTGCCTTCTGAAACTTCCCTGACTTCCACGGTATATTAAAACTCTATGTAAATGAACCAGAGAGCTTCTTATCCAGCAGTTTTGAACCTCTAAAATACAAGGCTACTGGACCTGGTGATTTATTCATAGGAGTATTTGGGAGCTTCAGATTAGACAGACAAGATGACTTTCTGGAATAGGATGCAAGTACTGTCAAGTGGCCTGTATACTATGGTAACCTCATTATATGCTGAAATTTATTATCCTACTCCACCCTGCAAAATGAGATGTTGATTGTGTTGGGAAAGTGATACCTGTTCAAAGCATTCTAGGCAGATGATCAACTTCTTATAATTTATCTATTTTTTTTTATTCTGGGGGAGAAATTTCCCCAGCATTTCAGGCTTCTGTAGAGTGGAAAGTACTGTAAGAAAGAATAACACAACACTAGACTCATATTTTCCTGCTCCACTGTCTGTGGAGAGCTACTTTGCCATTTTGGACCAGAATCCTGCGCTGTCAGTACTCCAGGCTCCTGTGGATGGCAACAATGACTCAGTTATTATGAACTGTTCTTTTGAGGTGGTGTGCTTGTGTATGTGTACACACAAGTGTGAACTGTGAGCACTTTTCAGACCCCCCTCTGTGGAGCTCTGGAGGGGGGATGGACTGCAAGGAAGGGTGCTGGTGAAAAGCCAGCCCTAAATCCATTGTAGCAAGGCCTGCTCTTGTGTGGGGAAGACCCTTCCTTTTATGTGTCACAGGAATCTGGGAGTGTTGAAAACTGCTGTGCAGCACCAGATGACCCCTGCTGTCACTTCGTGGGTGACAGGCGCTCCTGACCCTGGTCAAGGATAATTAATGAGCATTAAATCACCTTGCTGTTCACCTTCCTTTGCAGGAGTGCAGTACCTAGCTGGTGTTGCTCCAGGTGGTGAGGCAGATGTTCTGGTTACCTGGGATCACCATCCCCACCATTAATTGTTCACGTTATTAATGAATACTTGGGTCAGGTGACGTTGCTAAGCGCAGATCGGAAGATACAGACCCGTGAGCCGGTCGTGGCGTCGCGAGGGGGTGTGGGGAGGGTAAATGGCACAGGGGGAGTCCCAGCGGCTCCCGTTAATGAATTAATCCGCTAACGAGGGTGGGCTCGGCGGCCCGTGCCCCCTCCGGTCCCGGCAGCCGCCTCCTCCCCCGGAGGGGGCAGTGACAGGCAGCGGCTTCTGCCCCATGTGACTGGGGAGCGGCTGCCCCGTCCATGGCTGGGCCTCCCCCGGGCAGCAGCAGCTCCGGCTCCCGGGGAGGAGGGGCGGGAGCTGCTGCTCCATGGGGAGGAAGGGCAGCCCCCGATCCCCCCAGGCGGAGGGGGGATCCCGGGCCGCCTCCCCCCCCTCCCCGCTCTGGGCCTTACCTGAGGAGCTGCTGCTCCTCATCTGCTCCTACCTGGACGCGCAGGCCTTGGGCCGCCTGGCCCAGGTCTGCCGCCGCCTGCGCTTCCTCAGCAGCCGCGATGTCCTCTGGAGGCGCATAGCCCGCGGCTGCCTCAACTCCGGCTTCACCCAGCTCGGCACCGANGCCCTTTCCCTGCGCCAGGAGGGGCGGCGAGGGCACGGGAAGGGCCTCCCTGGGAGGGAGGGAGGGAGGGAGGGAGCGAGCGGCCGGTGGCGCCCGGCGGCGTGGCGGGGCCCAGCCCCGGCTGCCCGGAGGGGTTGGGGGAGGCGCCTCTCGTCCCCGCGAGGGTGGCGGGGATGTCCTGCGATATCTCACTGTCAGGCCCAGCGGGAGTGCTGGAGCGTGAGGCCCTCTCCGCGTCTGGATAGCTGTGTCCAGTTCTGGCCTCCTCAGTACAAAAAAGACAGGGAGCTATGGGTGAGGGTCCAGCGGAGGCCACGAGGAATGATAAGGGGTTGGAACATCTTCCCTCTGGGGAGAGACTGTGCGAGCCAGGTCTGTTCAGTCTGGAGATGACTGAGAAGTATCTCATCGATGCATTTAAGTATCTCAAAGGCAGGTGCCAGCAACAGGATGAGTAGCAACGTCCATAAACTAAAACAAATGAAGTTTCACCTCCGCGTGAGGAAGAACGTTATGCTGAGGGTGGCGGAGCACTGGAACGCGCTGCCGAGGGAGGGCACGGAGTCTCCCTCTGGAGACGTTCAAAACCTGCCTGGACTCACTGCTGTGTAACCTGCTTTAGGTCATCCTACCTTGGCAGGGAGGGTGGACTAGATTATATTCAGAGGTCTTTTCCAAGCCTAATAACTCTGTGATTTTGTGATCTTCACAGTCCCCAGACCCCTTCAAACACTGAGGCTTGGGGGCTTCAGGCTGGGGAGGTTGGAGCACAAGGAGATGGATGGAGCTGCTGTGTGCAGCTGGGGTGGATCCTGTATGCCTACATGCCCTCCTCACTTCTGGGCAGTGATCCCTGCCATGGTCTTGAAAACACCTCAGGCAAGAAGCTGCAAGGGAGCAAGGATGGCATCCTGGGAAAAGGCTGGAGAGTAGGCTTAGTGCGTTCTTAGGTGAAAGAGCTTTTGTGGGCCCCCAGGAACACATGTGTCTTAGGTTCTCACAGAGCAGCTTGCTGGTATAAATGGTGATGGCTGGCCCAGAGGAAGTGACTCCTGGGTGTTTCATGGCTTCTGGGTTTTAAAGTTTTATGAGTAGGAATTATTTGAGGTTTTTTTCCTGGGGTCTTTATTTTTCTCCCAGTTCAACAGCACAACGTATGTTAGGAATAGGGTCAAGCCCTCTAGGCTTCGCAGTGTGTATCACACCAGCATCTTCTTAGATGAAGTGCCTTTGGGGCTTGGGCCTTGGCAGTGGTTGGTCATGATCCAGAGTTTGCCTTTCCTCTCTCAAATTTGGCTGTGTACCAAATTCCACTTGGAGGCAACCTCACAAAGTAGGCCTTCCTTCCTTATTTAAGAATCCCAAGAGAAGTTTGTATTCTTAGGATCTACGAATCCCTTCCTATGGCTTCTCTTTTAGCTGCCAGCATGGATCTTGTTTGTCTTTCAGTGACTCAGTATTGTTTCCATAAACACTGTGCTGACATGACTCAAAAGAAGGGATGGCGAGTTTTGACCCCTGTTTTGCTGTCTGATGTTGCTGTCTCATCAATGCATAGACTTTAGAGAAACAATTATGGCTTCTGCTGGCAGGAGCAGAAATTTGCTGGTGCTGAAAATCCTTGTGTTGGGTTTTCAGGCCGGCACTTCATCCCAGTGTTCACAGGTTGGAAGTTAAGCGCAGTTCCCTTGGAAGTCAGCAGGAATAAGCACTGTGGCATGGCTGTGCTTTGGACTCTTGTCTACTGTGATATATGATTTTGTCTCCTGAGGAAATGAAGTTCTGTATTTTTCATTAAGAATAAGGTGATACTCTGCTCCTTCAGTTGCAGGAGGGATCAGGTGTACAGCAGAGCAGGTGCAGTGTGTGTAAGGACCACCACTTCCCCCTGCAGTGGAATGCAGGTCTATAAACAGCTACAGAAGAGATTTGCTAGGTCAGAGAGTTTCAGAGAAGGGAAGGCTGCTTGAGTATATGAACTCACAGGGATTTCAGTGCTGTTAGATTTGCTGTGAACAGGGTTTTTTTTTTAGTAATTCTAGGATGTACTTTTGTGCTGTGTCCTATTTTCAGGTTTTCCTCAAACAACTCCAGTACTGAGAGCTGCTTTTAGCATTGGTGAGCACTTCCTTGGTCCTGGGGAGTTCAATCATGGGTAACACACTAAGTTACCTTACAAGTGGTTATGAAGAAACCTTGAGATATATCTGGAGGATGATTCCTTTAATTACTTTTAACTTCACAGAAGGCTCACACAGTCTCCAGTTCCTTGAAATAATGTACCAAATCCTGTGGAGAATACCTGAAAAACAAACACTTGTTTTCGCTGGGTGGAGATCTAGCCTCTGGGGGCAGGTGCAGGAGTTGTACTCCAGTAGGGTAGACAGTTTGGTAACAGATACAAGGCAAGGGCATAGTGCAGAACCAGGAGGTCTGGATATCTGAACATCTGCAGAAGAACCAGTATGGCTGCACAACCAGGATGGCTATTGAGTTGTACAGCTGTAAAAATTGTACTTAGCTGAAGAAGAGTTGAATAGTCTCTGTGGCAGCTCAAGGGTTTTAACTAGCCATGTCTCTTCTGTAGCACTTGCTCCTTGTGCATGTCTCCAAGATCAAGAGCAATCTCCCAGATTGCTGCTCTTGCAATTGAGGGAGTACAATTTGCAGAGAGCTACTGTATTTTATTTGAGTAATCAGTACAAGTTGAGAGGGAGTTTAGGCAAGCTTCTGGGCACACCATCCTTAATAGCAATTTGAAGTAGGAACCTGGTAGATTGCTTGTTGAAGGTTAAATTTGAGCTGAGTAGGTATTTAAGCTAAAATATTACTGTGAAAATAGGATGGTGATGAAGATGTTGGATAGCTGGACCTTCTTGATAACTGTGCTTTCTTAGCAATATGGAATAACTCTTGAGTTTGTCAAACTTTGCCATGACTCATTCAGGAGCTGAAGCTTCTATTGCATGTTCTGGCTAATGTTGCATGAGGTGAACACTAGTTTTTACTTTTGAGAGGTTTTTGTGCAATACTGTGTGCAGTTGAGAAAGCAAAGGCTGGAACCGTTTATGGTTAATATACTTAATGGAATAACATACATGGTTCTCACATTAGATCTTAAACTGATGGTCCCTGGGAGGCTGGCATAAGTTAAAAACTAGTCTAGGGAGTATTTACAGTTTAAGACAAAAATCCATCTCAGAATAGTTTGATCATTTCTGCTTTTGTGGCTTTTGATAAGCCATCTGTTAATGCTTTGTAAATAGCAATAAATTTGAGCCTAAAGGAGATAGCTGTGAAACTTAACTCCTGCCCCTACTTTCCCATTTTTTAAAAGGTGATTAACTTGAAAATGACACTGTTTCTTTAAAATGCATTTTCTGTTTGGTATATCTTCAGATAATTGTAACAACAAGGATCAGAAGGAACAAGCTTTATCTTGTATGTGAAAAAACTGTTTGCACAGTCAGCTTGCTCATAAAACTTCTTTCTGCCAAAATAGGGAAGAGGTAAGATTAATAAGAAAAACTGGTTGCAAACCCCTAGCTGTTAGCAGCATGGAGAAGAAAAATATAAGTATATGTAAAAAAATTTGATTTTATCTAATTTTTAAAATTGTCATCCTGGCTACATACTTTTAAAAATTGCCAGTTGTGGTTATCTCTGGACACATGCTTGTGCTTAAACCCATACCTGGTCCAACAGGGGTAACAGCAACAAACAAAGCACACATATTTTAAGCCCTGAACTACATAAAATTCTTCTTTCTCTTTGAACTAGTGAACATCTTAAGGGAAGGGTAGGCAGGCCTCAAAGAACTCTTAGAAACAACTTCACATTCCCAGAGAAAGCAGTAGTTTCAATGTTGTGGAGCTGTCCTGGCAGATCTGTCCTGCAGCTTTACAAGCATTCACACTCCCTCCCCCTCCAGTGGTGAAGGCTGAGGTCTCCTATGATTGCTGCAGTTTGCATTTGGATTTGACTTGCACAGATTGGCCATTTCCTGCTCCTGTAGGTGTATGCATTTTTCCAAGATCTGGAGAAAACACAGCTTTTATTAACTCACCAAAATGCTTACACAAGCTCTTAAATACTCATAGATGATAAATCTGTCCATTAATGAGTCTGCTTCTCTGAACTGGAGAATATACCCTGATCCTAGTGGGCAAGGCAGAACAGGAGACAGGGAAAGAGAAAACATGCAGTGGAACATTTCTATATTTTGATGTCTATTAATACATTACAAAGAGCAAATTGTCAAGCTATTTAGGTTCCAACTTTTAACCTGCCCTCTGAAATTCCTTTGTAACAAAGAGGAAATAAGTTTAGCCCAGCTGCAACTTTATTCCTTTCTTCCATGCCTTAAATAAAGAATCACCTTACAATGAGCTCTTTGCCTCTCCGATTTCTCCAGTCCAAGGTGGTCCAGCAAGCAGGCCCTGGATAAAGACTTAAAGCACCCTCTGCTATTCCTGGCTCTGACACTGACCTGCTGCACAGAGGGCAGCTTGGTTGACATCTCCCTGCCTCTCCTTCCCCTCCAGCCCCTGTTTACCCTGGCTATTTAGGCAGCAAGCTCATCAGGGCAGAGACTGCTCTTGCTGGGCCTGTACAACAGCTGGTAAAACAGACACAGGCTACAGGACACAACTGTAATATCACTATATCACCAAAACCCCCAAAGGCTTTGTGTTATTACTCAGCTACAGTTTAGCTGCAGAAAGTGTTGTTAAGCCTTAACTTTTCTGTGATATGCTGCCACGCATTTTTGAAATGAAAAAATTCTCCTTTCGCCTTACATTGTGAAGAAGTGGCTCAACTTTAACTTCAGCTGCTCCTATGACTGAGTAAAGCAGAAATCTTAGCATAAGGACTCTCTTTTTACCATCCTCTTGACAAGGTCTTGTAGCAGTACAGGTCTATACATAAAATTAACTTGTTTATACAGAAAAAGTGACAACCTGAGCTGGAGAGACTCACGGTTCAGATGCCAAGTAGCACATCCATGTAAAGCCACTCTGTACTTCCATAATAGTGACACAATATTCTATTGAACGTTTAGTTACTGCTGATTCAACGGAGAAACAGCACATTTTTAACACTGAGAATGTGCTTTAAGAGCCTCTCCAGGTCAGCCCCTACCATTCCTAACATTATTTCATTCTATCCTCTCCATAGATTGTCAGTACTTCCCTGACAATCTAGTCTTTCAAATCAGATTACACTTCGCACTTCTTCAGCAGCTTCAGGTTTTCTCATAATGTTTCCAGGGCAGTGCATTTTTTGAAGAAGCCCTGATTTTGTCTCCAAAAAGCCTACAAAACTCCCTGAGAGAGTCCAAATCCTGACAGGAGTTTCTAGCCAATATTTCATTGCAGGAACTTGTAAGGGAGAGGGCGTCTGGTGGCAGAGTGGCCTGGCTCAGTCTTGGTGGTGGTGGTTTTTTGGGGAGCCTTTGTGAAAGTGTGTGTCCTTGCTGCATGCACAGAAATTTGTTTGCACCTCTGGGTATTATGACAGCCTCTGTCTTCTTCATGAGGTGACTTGTTCACAAGAGCTGTTTGGTGGAGCAGTTGACAGCCTGGTAGCATCTGAGATGGCATAGACACACCAGAGGAAGCAAGGAACAGTGAGGAACAGTCGGCAGAGCTCTTTTCCATCTCGGAGTTATTTGAACCCATGTCCCTTAAGGAGAGGGGAGCACAGAGGACAGGCTAAACATGGCAGTAAGCTAAATAAGGGTCATGTGCTAAAGGAATTCAGTTGGAATTTTTGTCCTGGAAGAGACATTTAGAAAGCCAGCCGACTTGTTGAGGACAGTAACAGGGGCTCCTGACATAAATAGCTTTTCCCTCTCGGCTGGCTGTTGGTGGCCCATGACTTGTAGCTGCACTGAGACCCTGCCACTCAACAGGTGTGTCCCGACTACACAAATAAGTGCAGTTGGTCATTGTGTTAGCCAGCCTTGCCACAGGGCCAAGGTTGCTAGTGGGGCTTAGCCACTGTGACCTGTTTGTTCTCTCTATGACCCTGCCAGTCAGGCCTCAGGCAGGCTGGTGACAGCTTTTATGCAGACAGCAGATTTTGTCCACAAAGAAATTCAGTCTCAGCAGGTCTCTGCAGAGTTGCATTTCCAGATGAGCTCTTCAGTACTTAAAATGTAGCAAAACATGAAGGACTTTGGTGGGTTAGGGTGCCCCATGCAGCTGGGAAAATACACGGCATGACATGTTGGTGTTATCTTCTGTAACACGGCCTATGTTGTTGCAGGCACCACTGTTTTGGCACATGCTGAAATTGTAGACAGCCAGCAGAAATCTCCCTGGGATGCAGTACAGCACAGAAGCTCTTGCTGTTGCAGAAATACCATTTCTGATGGAAAAGGACTTTGGATGGGGAGGGGATCATTGAAGGCAAGATCTGTTGGAGGTGAAGCTTTAGGAGGTGATGTGCCCTGGCTGAGTGATTCTTTTGTTGCTTTCTTTTGGGGTGTAGGCCAGCAACTGCCTTGGTACCTGAGGTCACCTGGGTCAGCGGTGGTGTGTGGGGACAGTTCCAGTCTCTTACTTCAGCAGCTGGGAAGTGGGCTCCAGAAGGAATATTACATTTCTTTTGGTAACTCTGCCAAGAAAGAGAGGAAATTCATAATTTGAGCAAAATACTTTTAGCTTTTTTTTGTAGAGTGGGGAGAGGTAGGAAGGGGGAAATGAAAAATCCTTTGTAATGGGTTGCTTGGGATGATTTTTCTCATGGAGCTCCCTCTCAGGCTGTAAGAAATGTTCACCTTCTCTTCCTTAGTGTAACAGAGTCTTTGAAAAGGGAGCCTCCATCAGGAGTGCACACAATTGGAAACATGCATTGGCTCAGGTCATGTATTGCACTATGATTTGGGATCCTGATAGAGTGCTTTTTGGTGGTAATTAGATAATAACAAAGACAGCCTTGTATGTCTTGACTAATGTAACTTTATCAAATATTGATAATAGTGATGTCCTAGCAGAGGTGTAAGATGATGCACTCTAAAGGGCTTTAAGAACATTTTGCTTGGATTTCATTGTGTTTTCATCATCAGTCTTCACTCATTCCTTCATCCTGTTTTTCCTGTCATCCTTCTAGGATGCTGGATGGTACCTTAGTTGCTTTCTGATGAAGGCCTCTGTAGGTCTTGCTAAAAGTAGCAGTCCTTCCCCAGTGAGTCAGCCGTCAGCAGTCTTGAAGTTCACTGTTGGGTGGCTTCTCTGGGAACACAAATGCCAAGATCTTGATTTCAGAGTAGTTAAGCATGTCCTGAATTTTAAGCATGTGGCTTAGTATTTTTGTGGATTGTATACTAAGAAAGATCAAGGTATTCATTGGCCAGTGGATAGTGTTCCCTCCATAGCATTTTATATAGCATTTGGCTTCATATGGTGGTTTAGTCTCCTGAATCTTTGGATGTTCAGCACAGTTGCTGAAGTAAGAGGTACCTAGTTTGGTCAACCACTCAGTGCAGATTTCTGATGTCTGCTGATTGCCATGGTCATCATGGAAAAATTCTTAAAAGTTTGCAAGTGTAGAAAGTGTGTTGATCATGACTGAAACAAAATAGGCTCTTGTAGAGGAGAAAAGGAATTTTTTATCAAATTGTTAAGTTTGTATGGTGATGCCGTTTTTAACTTTCTAAGATTTGAGAATTGTTCTCAGGCATTGTAGTGATACTCATCACATTTTTTTATGCATTCTGGGAATTGCTCTGGAGGGATGCTGTTGAGGAAGCAAATCAAGTGACTAAAATGTATCTCAGCACTTGATTCTTTAGCTGGGCTTGGTTTAACTTCAGGTATGAGGGATCGAATGTCTCTGACCAAGACTGGACTTCAGCCTTTGCTGCCCCATAATTGGCAAAGGGAAGGGATGTATCAGTCCAATTTCTACATCATCTTTCTCCATATGGTCTGTCCCTTTTCTTGCATCTATTTTGAATAAATTAAATGTCTAGGATATAAAAGGAGGATACTTTTAGGACATGTTTAAATTAGCTGGATCCAGAGTTGCTGTATGGAGGAGGAAGGCTAGATGAATAATATATCTGTTAAGAGTAAAACAAAAAAAGACAAAACAACACCATAACCACCCCCCTTCCAAATCACATCAGACCTCCCCCATATAGTCTCCCCACCCAACCCTCATCCCCTCCAGACAGGAACTGTTGATATGTGGGAAAGAACGAGGTGTCTGTTTCAGGAATAACTTCAACAGTGAACTGGGGCTCTGGGCTGAGCCAACGTGTGACTCTTTGGAACTTCCATTTTGAGCAAAAGGAGGGTCAAGGCCTGCTAGTAAAGGGACCAGTAGGGTAAGATGAAGGCTGCTTTTTTGACCTTGGAGTCACCTTTTTCAGAGCCTTGGAAATGACATCTGGTCTTATAGGGTTTATGCACTGAGCTCAGAATGTCTGGTTGGGCCAGCATGTGTTGGGAGGGGGACGTAGCACGAGTGTGTTTTCCATCATTGTGCAGGCTGGTGACTTAAAATCTGTATGTGGGGAGAACTTAACTGGGGGTTGAGTGTAGGGAGGAGAAGTGTTTTGGAGTAATGAATGGAATTGCATGTAGGCGGAGAGCCTGAGCTCTGTCTGGGAGAGTAATAAGCAGTGATGAGAGTGGATCTGACCTGACTTTTTGGTACTGTGCATTCCTCATCTCAGACACTATCTGGCCTCATGAGCTCTTGCAAGTGCTCCCTTTAAAAAAGGAATTCCTCTTCTTGCATCCTAGTCTAACTCTATTTTGGTTTTGTTTGTTTGTTTTTAAATGGCTATGAAAAATAGAGCCTGTAGCTTTCTATGTTCAGTTTTAATTGGTGTGGCTCTACTGATCATAAACGTAAAGTTGCAAAGCCTTCTAGAGGATGAAAAGCTTTTCTGTGTGTGGTTTCTGTTTTTGTTTAAAATGGGTCACATGCCCAGGAATGCAGTCAAATTATAATGGTGACTAAGTGCCGGAAAGCATAGAAAAGAGGAGGGAAGGGTGAACAGAAAAAAAGGAGCCTGAGGCTATGGAAGGAAGGCTGGGAAAATAAGAATCTGGCCAGACCCCAGGGCCAGGTTAGAGATTCCTACACCCATTAACACAGGAGATGTTTATTTACAGGGAGCTAATCTTTGTTTTAAAAATGATAGAGTACCCAAAAATGCTACTTTTGGGAAGTGGATTGGAGGGACTATAGGGATGGGAGGAAGAAACTGATTCTGATGAGGCACCAGTTCACTCAGATCTCTCAAGGATCTTCCCTTCTGCCTATGAATCTGGGTGTGTTGGCTTTTGAGAAATGCATGAATGCATGAAAGTGGGATAAACTCTTGTAGTCTAGTAAGTGTAACCCCTAGTTACAAAGGATAACTTCTAGAGTTTCTTCTTGTTTGTAGTTTTCTGATCTTTTCTGTCTAAGCAGCTCCAGAAGGATATTGAATAATTAAATTTATGATATGAGAAAGATGGGAGCTAAAGCTGCCTTTCCCCATGTCTTTAATCAACTCTGGAGCATGAAAACAAAACAGGTGTTGAACAGCTGCTTGAACTGGGTAGAGTCATGTAGAGTCTAAGGAGACCTTGGTCCCAGGTCTCTGTGGTACCTATTTTTTGTCACATCTTGTAGATTATTGATCTTGGTTTGTCTCAGCTCATTCCAATAACTTTGATTTGTAGCCAGCAACAGCTATATGAGCTATGGTCTCTCTTTTAGTAGCTTTGTCTGACTGTAAAGAGAGAATTTGCCAGCAATATGCTGGAATTCTCCATCCTTTGGTGAGCTGCTGCAAAAGATAGTTTTCTTGGGGTGTGTGTGCATTGGATAGTTTATACACATGAACGTATTTTATCTTTAGTTTGAACACATCTTGATTTCTGGTTATTGTATCTGGTTATGGGATTGTCAGACAGGTGAGACTCTGGAACAGTTTCTTTACTAGTCCTTCTGGACAGACACTCTCTGGCTTCTCCTTTCAGTGTTCTCCTGACTAGTGTTTCCTCCATCTGTTCTTGTGTGGTGTGTCCTTAGCTTAAATAGCTCTTGTCAGTCTCTATTAAAAGGGTAATGTCCTGTATCTCTGGTTCTTCTGGTGGTTTCTTTCTGTGTCATCTTGTTTGGATTGCATTTTGTCTGAACCTGTGCTGCATTCAGTATACTTGGTCAAGTCTTGATCATATTTAAGGTTTGTGATCATCAGAGGTGGCTTTCTTTGCTGGTAATCCCCCACTCTTGTCAGTGTTCCTTTCTTGTGAGCTCTCACGAATGTCCTCACCGTAGTGTGGCACTGGCACCATCAGTGTGTGTCAGTTCATCATTGTGGAACCAGAGTGAGAGCTTACCTGTGGTCATCTTGAATGCATTTGCTGTCCAGAAGGCATCAGTCCTGGTTGCTAATCTCATCTCTCCTCCTCTGTCTGCAGAGCTGCTGGCATTCCAGTGAAGGAGAGGGTGAAGGTATCTCAGAACTGGAGGCATGGACGCTGCCGGAGGGAGACAGTCCTGAAGTGGAAATGCAAGCAAGTGGCTTCTTCTTCTTCTTTGTTATGTGACAGCTGCTGTGGGGCCTTGGGTTTGTGCCTGTGCCCTGAAATGAGATGTTTCCTGCTCTTTGTGCTCCATGGGGTCTTACAAGTGATTGTTGCTGGCTTATTTTGGCTGTTCCTGGCTAGCTGGGTGTGGGGTAACCAGAGTTGCTGCCTTGCCCTAGGGATTCATGCTCCACGTGTCAGGAGTTTTTCTTAGTAATTTGAGTTTGTCTTTGTTCTGATCTGTACAGTTCTAGTCACATTTAGTAACCTTTACTACAAACTGTTGCATTCATGTCTACTGCTGTATACCATGAGCAATCTTTTGTCCTGCTCTCACAATGAGCTCACCTTGATCCCAGATGTGGACTTAGGTGTCCCCTCAAAATGCTTCGTTTGTCTCCTGTGGTTTATCCTGGATCCTGATTTGCATGTACAAATCTAAAATGCTAATTGCCATTCATCTGCCTTTTGCTCCTTCATTCTCATGCTTCTCTCCCTCATTTAAAAAAAAAAAAAGTATCTTTGACATTAATGATATGAGCTTGTTGTTAAATTCTTGTTTGCAAAGGTGTACTTGGCTTTCAAAGCATAAGATAGGTCTCTTGTCTGAGCTGCACATCGAAATTTTCAGCCTTCACATTATCAGACTGAAGGAAAAATGAGAAAGACTGAGGTTTGTTAGCTGCTGAAGAACAGGGACCTTCTACTGAGCTTTCATGCCTTTTTGTGCTGTGTAGATTGAAGTGGTGGATAATGTGCCACTTCTTGTCTAGAGTCCTGGGAACAGCTGTAATGAGCAGAGTGGGTTTTGGTGCAGGTTGTATACCTGCCTTTGAAGTGCTTGCAACCATCTGTGAAGACAGGCTCTGTGGATATTAGAGATCATTACTAAACCAGCTTCCCAAGTGAAAAGGCAAGGACTGATTTAATGAGGCCACCATCCAAATGACATCTCCTAATTTTCATTTATTCTGCTTCAGATTTTTTACTTCTCCTTATGAAAAAGCCATAGAAAAAGGTAAAAAGCTAAACTTCTGCAAAAGGAGAGCTGCAGAAACTGGCTGTAGTCTAGGTAAGCTGGATATTCACTTGCTTTTAGAGGACTGCGTAGGAGCGGAGGAAGGAAGGGGAAATCAAAGCCTGCCTAAACCCAAAGCTCCTGCTCTAAAGATGCCTCTTACTTTTTCCATGTATATGATCAAGTCCCAGATGAATATTATAAACTCAGCTACTTTGTCCATGTGATTAAAGGCCTGTTACTGGAGATGAATACAGGCAAGCTGGAACCTTCTGTCTAATGAGCAATCTTGTCCTCTTGCTTGTTTCTAGTTGTTCATTGTGATGTTACAAGGTATGGCTGTGTGTAATGACTCTGATGACACAGAAAATCGTGACCTCTGAGGATAAATGATCTAAAAAAAAGAGGGAGACAGGTTTTTATGAGAAGCCCCACTGCTTTCAAAGCCATTTGTTCCTGAATAGTTTGAAAACTGAAAGGCTGCTCTGTAGAAAGGCTCTGGATTTGCTCAGTGTTTCCATGGACATTGGTGCACTTGGCAATCACTGCAGAGCAGAGGCAATTTCACACATCCATGCCCCATAGGACATGAGTCCCATGTGTCTTTGTGTCTGGCCTCACTATATCCAGAAATCTTATTTGCTGATTCTCTGTTGGCTACCCAAAAGCAAAATCTTGAGAAAAGCTCTCTCTGCCTAAGTGTGTATTGTAGCCTATTTTCTTCCATATTTTGGTTTTGTTTTGAAAATAAATAAACTTTTTGAGATGGCAGACTTGATTCAGATGAGTGTCTTGTCCTCTTCTTGATCTCCCAGAAAATAAATATTTTTCCATATGTAACATCAATCTTCAGAATACTTTGGAATAGTTTTTTTGGCTCCACTGCTCATGGCTTGGAACCTGTCCATTCCAAACAAACCTGCCACTGTCCCACATAAAGGAGTGGGCAGAAAGGGCACGGGGACTCTTCTAAAAGATGGGCAGGAGAAATCAAGAGCTTGCTCTACAGCTTATGGCTCAGCAGGGGAAGAGGTGTGAATGTAGAAAAATATGTCCTCTGTATGATGAGCATAAAGTTCTTGGGTAGCCTCAGAGTGCAGAAGGCATGTGACTTTCTGTCTGTAGGAAGATCTGTGGTATTTTGGTGACCTGCTCCCCTGCTTAGAGGGAGGTGTGTGGAACAGTGGCAGCTGGAACAGTGGTCTCTGCTGGGCACCAGCAAATAGTGTTCAGGATCAAGAGTGACTGTTTGCACCAACACCCTCACATTGAATGCTCTCTTAGAAATGCTCAGCTTAGCTCACCCACACCAGAGTCTAGTTTCTTAAAAAGTACAGAGCTCATGTGCAGGTTTGGGGGCCCTTAAGTATTTCCTATCTATGTTCACTAGACTTTTGGCCATTTTCTCTTTCAGAGATTCCATGCTTCCTTTTCCTCAGCTCTGGGTTAGAAAAATGCCAGCAATGTAATCTGCTTTTTATGTTGCTGGAGAAGCTTCACTTGTAGCTGTGCTGCTATATTAAGCCCTGCTTTTGCATGTGACCTGCCACTCCAACTGCACTTTTCTTGAGCAGGCATTTGTTTTTGTTGTTATGTTTGCATATTAAATTTTCTTTCTTATTCTGTGTGAGGTTGTTTTGTTTTGTTTTCTTCTCCCCACCCCTGCATGCTCCCAACCTGCTGTCTGTTTGCAGTTTGATGCCCTGGATGGAGCTGGATGGAGAATATCTCTACCTGTCTCAAGCAGAGAACATTCAGGCCTACCACCTCTGTGCAGAGGGGACAGGTTTGCAGGGTCACCCTCAAGCCATCTTCTCTGGCCACCAGGAGGACGTGTGTCGCTTTGTTCTTGTCAACTCCCACATTGTCAGTGGAGGGGGGTAAGTTGGGTGAATGAAGGAGCCTGAGGGTTTTGCCACTGAAATTGGAAAGATTCTGTGTAACTCCAGCCCAGAGCAGAGGAGCCAGTTTTGCTACACAGCGTCCTCAGGCTTGGCTGTGGTCAGCTGGTGCTGCTTCCTCTCTTATCATTTTGGTTCTGGCTTGAAAAAGCTTCTCCTGCAGCATTGAAGGAGCTGAGTCTCATTAAGGTCACTTTTTGTTGACCTTAAAAAGTGCCCTTTGCTTGGTAAACTTGTGTTGATGTTCACAGGATTGTTGAATTGGGAATGACTGATCAGGCAAACCTGACTGCTGTGCAAATTTCATTTCTTTCCCAGTTAGAGCCAGGGTAGCTAGGCTATTCTAGTAATCAGTACTGCTGGTTAGCTGGGACTGCAGTAGTGCAGAAAGTTTTCTAGAGACAAGTGTGTGTTTATTAGACCCACTGATATAATTGTGGAGAGGGGAAAAACTGCCAAGCCTTCCAGCACACACACACTTCTCCAATTAATTTTGCATTTGACTGGGCTTTTACAGTTACAGCAAGTGACAGGACTTTCATTAATAGCTAAAACTATAAAAAATATGCACAACAGTTAAGCACAGAATTGGGAGAAACAAGCATGGCTATCTGCCCTGGGTATTGTGGGACTTTCCCTGTGAACTGCAGACCAAAATTCAGGTGAAAATGAAGGCTTGCATTTAAAATTCCAGTAACTGTGTTGGTTGAAAAAGGTCTAAATGTCTGGGTAGTTAATTTAAAGCACAGCACCTTGCATGGCTGCTCTGAAATGAATGAAAAGCTGAGGCTTGGACATGGGTGAGAATGTCCTCTCACTTGTTCCCTTACTCCAGCCATTCAGCATACAGACAGGATTCTGGCAAGCTCAAAGCAGTAGGAGGAGGAATGGCTGCTTTGCTATAGTTTCTGCAGCTTAACACAAAGTGAAGGGTGGAAAGATAGCCAGGAAAATTTTCATGTGCATCAGATCAGGCTTTAACTGGCCAGATATGGAATTGCAAGCGAACAGGTGATGTGTGAAGAGTGGAGGGTTAATAATGCTGCATGAATTTAAGCCCCTGTCAGAGACCAGTCCTGGTCTTTTTGTAGCACTCCAGAGCATTAGTGGAAGGTGCATGTCCAGGAGGTACAAATTCCCTGCCTGTGGATTTGTTTTTCAGAGATGGAAGTATTGTCCTTCAAAAGATCCATGGCTCCTACAGTGTCAAGTTCTCTGCACATGAGCAGGAGGTGAACTGTGTGGACTTCCAAGGTGGCCTCATTGTCAGCGGCTCCCGGGACCGGACAGCGAAGGTGAGCAGGGAATGTTTCAGCAGCTGCAGGTGCTGCTGTAGAGGTGACTTCAGAGGTCTTGTGCCATGAATGTTTAAGTGTCAGCAGAACTGTTGTGAGCCCTGTACTCCTTGCAGGAGGAATGCTGACTGTCTTGGCTCATGTCTCTGAAAAGATGCTTGCTCTGCCAGGCTTGTTAGAAAGAGATTTGGCAGTAATTTACAGCATCAGCTGCTGGCTTAAACTTGGAAGTGCAGAAGGCAGCAGCTGATGTTTTGCTTTGTTCCCTGTACATCCATCTACACTGTCGTGGAGATGCATACCAGTTAGTGTGAAATTTGCTGTATGGATCTCAAACCCATCCTTGTTGTGTGATTTAACATTGCAATGTGGTTTAACATACTCTGTTATATATGCAATCTCTGTAAAGGATAGGATGATGTCTTTTCCAAATCTGTGGTTATTTGCTAATTTTGTGGTTTATTTATTTGTGTGGGAGTTTTCTTATTTTGTTTTTTTTCAATGGTTCTTGGTTTGCAAACCAGGAATGAGGTTAGATTATGAGTATTATTAGTTCCCATTTTTCTCTTCCAGCTGGCATCACTGGAGCCTGTCGTGTAATTTTTGACGATTTCTTTTTGGGGCAGGACCTTGTTGATTTTTGTCCTTCTGGATCTGGTTGGCAATGCTTCGTTCCTGTGTGGACCTGGAGAGTTGTTCATCTGAGCTGTAATCAGCTCTGTTTGATCAGTTTAGGAAGCTCTACACAGATGTTTCATCTTTATCCTGCTAGCATGATGTAGTAGTATGTGTAGATACCTGTAGTATCTTCACATTTTGGAAGTGGTTGCTGTGTGTTGAATATGTTGGTTTTTGCTCCGGGTAGGCTGATAGACACTCTTGGTCCCTGGTTTGTATCATAGAGCATTCATGGAGGTAAGGGGAAAACCAACTAATTCCTGTTTTTCAAGAGGGGAAGTTGAAGCAAGGAAAGACTTAAACGTCTCTTTCAGTGTTTTATAGGAAGTGTGTGAAGCAGCATGACCCAATTTATTTTTGTTGGTCCCTCTGTACAGATGTGCTCCTGAGTAAAATCAGTTCCAAGTAAAGCAAGTAATGTTCTGTTGCTAAAGGCAATTTTGGGATTGCTGTTTGCCTCCTGGGAGCAAGATCTTGATGCTGCTTTGTCTCACACTTCAGCGTTGCTGTTCCTCTCTGGATCCTCTTTTCTGGGAGACTGCCTTCTTGCTACTTCTCTGACAGCTGGAGGACAGACATCCCCGACCTTGAGAACAAATTCCTGAAGCCCAGAGGGGAATTTCAAGCTGTTTTTCTTAGAGCTGGTGTGAGATCTTGCCCACACAGTGCTCCCCACAGCATATATTCTGGGGATGTTCACCTCTTATTTTTTATCATCTCTTTTGTAGGCTGTCTTGTTTGCATGAATGAGACTCTTGGAGGGTGGAAGGGAATCCCTACCAACCTTTTAAAGGGGCTCTAAGTGTCTAAGCTATTGAGGGCTCTGCTGAGTGTTGATTAGGACTAAGCCCTGAAGAGCTGTTAATGTACATTCCTGTGTGATAGGCAGCAGATAGTGTGCTCTGAGCAATATTTTTAACCTGTAGGAGATAGGGATGCCTTAAAGGAGTTAAGCTTTTCTGCTGCTTTTGCTGACACTAGGTGCTAAATTCCCCGCTGACAAGAATAGCCTGCAATCCTGGGCATTATCAACAAACAAACAAATAGGGCACTCCACGCTTTGAAGTCTTGAAGCAAAACATTGGGGGTTGGTTACAGACAACTGGGGGACTTGAGTCCTGTGGGCCAAGAATGATGGCAAGGTGGAGAAAATGAGGGCCACTAGCAGAGGCCCCAGCAAGAATTTTGGGGCCTTTATTAGGGCCCAGAAACAAAGGGATGAACTGGTGGAAGGAGATGTGCATGTTTGCACTGTTGGGGGAGGGAAGGAATTCTCTCATACTGTCAGTGACAAGGGCAGCCAGTTTGAAAGCAGCCTGGGGTACACTTGAAAAATTTGGTCTAAAGGGGAGTCTTATAAAAGAAGATTATTTTACTGGCTGGTGAATGATTAACTTTATAGTTAATATTAATAGAAAATTTTCAGGGATGTTACTAAGTCTTCCCACACTGTTCAAGAGAACAGATTTGAACAAATCCTAGGTGTCATTTGTTTAACTACAGAAGATGAAGAGTTTGTGTTGAGTGCTGCCCTTAGAGAGCAAGGGGTGATGGGGGTGCTCTCTCTGTTACCAGTGGAGTGGAAGGTCATCCTTATAAGCTGAATCTTTGTGTGATTTCAAGTGCTTGTTTCTGCCAGCAATTGAAAGCTCTGCTCTCCCAAAATAAGTAATTGGAATTCAGGGAGAGGGTCTGTGGGAAGGTAGGCATGGCAGTTTGGGCAGCTCTTCCAGCACAACATCAGCAGCATGCATCCTACCTTCTGCTCTTTTGGTGATGTGGCATAACATGCATTTCTCTCTTTAGGTTTGGTCCCTGTCCCCGGGCAGAGTTGGTCAGTGTCTACATACAGTGCAGACAGAGGATCGAGTGTGGTCCATTGCTATCAGCCCATTATTAAGGTAACAGATCTCTTTATTCCCAATTTTTGCTGTGTGTCCACAAATCTTTGTGAGGCACCAATGTGACGGTTCAGGGACTTGATTTGTGTTGAGGCTGATCAGGTACTTGTGCCTGCAGCAGGAGCTCAGGGAAGAGCATGTGGTCCTTATTTCCTATACGAGCAGAATGATCCCCTTATAAAGAGGCCATGAAGGTGACCCTGAGTCCCTCTTAGTGCCACAGGTGGGACCTGTTCATTCTTTCTTGGGGAAGGAATGCTGACTTGCTAATTAGAAACAGTGAGCTGGATCCTCTTGAGATTTTCTGTGCTGAAAAGATGCCAACTTGTATTCTCATTCTCTGGCAGAAGAGATGCTGAGCAAAAAGGTCCCCGCTTGAGAGCTGCGTGCAGTGGTTAGAACTCAGGTTTTTTTGAGCATGTTGAATTGGCAAAGATGAAGTAGTGTTTGGGGGTGTGGTTTTCCAGCCTCTGTTGCCTGTAGCTCTGTGCTTCTAGTGCAGGCATAATGCTACAAGTACAGCTTCAGCATGGGAGGCAAGAGCAATACATACACCAGTGTCTTCCAGGGTGTTCTTTGAAGTGCTCCTGTTATTGAGGAAGTGAAAACCTGAGAAACTCTCACTGTTAAAATCTTACACCAACCAGCAGTGGTCTGTCTCTTTGGTTCCCTGTTAAACTGGTCTGCATCCAAGAGAGGTTCTTCCTCAGCGTACCTCAGGGAAGAGGGAAAGAAGAGCTGCTGTTGCTGCTCGTGTGATGTCTTCAACTGCTGAATTTTAGGCTTGTGCAAAACCAAAATACTGTCCACAACTGCTGTCCTTGTTAGATTTCCAAGCTTGTTTTGCAGGCAGCAGAAACTTAGTGGTATGGAGCTAATGGCTTTAGTGATTTTGCTATTGCCTTGTTTGTTTGCGCTGAGTGTTTGAGACAGCGTTTTTGAAGAAGTGCCACGTGTGTTAATGCCGCTGCAAGGTGTGACATAGAAGCCCTTTTCTGTCTTCTGTGCTACAAAGGTCCCTTTTCTGGCAGACAGGCTCTGGCTCAGGCACCGTGGCTGGTTAGAGGCCAGTGGCATTCTGCTTCCTACTCCTAAGTGATGACCTACTGCCGTGGCCTCTTGTCAGGACGGTGTTCCTCTCCGTGGTGTGCGTGCTTGTGCACACTCTCTGTCACAATATTTACCCTCAGTCTCCCCAGCCCCCCCTTCCTCCCTGCAGGGTGATAAATTGGAGGTGGTGGAACAGCTAACCCATGAACAAGCGGGCTTAAATTGTACGCTCTCATTTTTTATGAGAGCGTGGACTGTACCAGCCTCTCCCACTAGCCCACCCTGCTGCACCCTCCCCTTACCCCTCCATTTTTTAGGGAGGGGGGTGTGGAGAATTAGAACCAATTAGCCACGTCATTAATTCTTCAATTTGACGGCTGATATAGCAGGGCCTGAAACACGCTGCTGACCTCGTATAATGGGAACCCTGCTCCTTAACATATTGACGATGGGAGAAGTTAATTAAAATTCCACAGAGAGAAGGTGTCGGCTAACCTATAAACCTGTCGCTTCTCAGAACAAATCGCAGCCATCCTAGAAGAGAGAGAGGATCAGAGCAGGAGGGCATGTGGTGGGGGTTGGCCAGGGCAAGGGGCAGGGGAGATGAATTTTTCACTAATAGGTTTTATTACTTGCTGTCTAATGAGGGTGAGTATCAAAAAGATAATATCTGGTTTCTAGGAAAGCCTGCTTTGGGGAGCCCTGTGGTTTCTGTTTTACTTGCAAGAGCCCATATTTCACCCATATGCATTCCCTATGCACTTAGGTCTAAAGCTTTCCCTCCCTTGCAGTCCCCATCCTTCTAGCCCGAGCTTGGATACATTTGTTCCCCAGTGAGGCTGAACATGGCCTATAACCTCCACTTCCTCCTAAACGTTTAACATGACCTTCTGATTCTCCCTTCTCAATTGTGCTGATGTAAACTGAGATCTCCTCCATAAGGACAGGTAGTTCTTCTGGTGTATAACTGCTGGAGAATCAGGCTCCAAAATACCTAAGTATTTTGGACTATTGTTGCTAAGAAATGGCAGCTGTCTCTAGTATGGACACAGAGAGCTAAAAGCCGTTGTGTGCAGTGGGGTAGGAGCAAGGAAGGCTCCTCCAACTCTAGCCATTCAAAATTGCTTTGGAGAGGCTGTAGTTTCCTGACCTGGAGGTTTGCCAGGACTTAGACTCTCTAGAGTAGTCAGGGTGGTATTCTTACTGAACTTCAGCTGTTGATGGGATGAAACTTTTCTTCTTTTCAGTGATGTCTTCCTCTGTGTGAAGCTTGTTACAGAGTACCCCATATCCTCCTGATCCACAGCTGGGTTTTCTGCTGTGCCTGCTGTAGTCCTGCACTGCTGGACTGCTACTCTAGAGGACAGTGCCTGTACACTCAGGCTAAATGTTAGAGACTTGTTCTCTTAGAGTACAGCTCCTCTGGTTTCAGGCATTTTTTCCTCAGGTATTCTGCTTTGATTTGTCCATAGTTTCCTTGTGTCACTACAGAGATCATTCTGTAGATGTGTGGAGCTGGAGGAGGAGGCTTCCTTGTTCTTAGCGTAGTGGTGCTGTTCTGGATGTTTCTGGGTCTGCAAACAGAAGGATTCCTATAAGGGAGATTAAGTAGGGGAAAAGGTATTAAAAGGGCACCAAGAATATGGGATCATCTCTTCATACTGTGCAGAGGAAAACTGTACTTAGTCTTTTACATAACTTTTTCAGCACGGAAAAAGTTGACATCCATGCATGTTGTTAGAGCTTCATTGCTTTGGGGATCCCTAACAGTGCTCTGCAGGGTAATGGGGATGGGAGGGCATTGTGTCCATTCTGGGTTTTCTGCAAGTCTGCAAAGTTATGCTGGTTGGCGTGCTTTGGATAGCAGGTCACACATTGCATGTCTTATAAGTGACTAGAGAAGACTCTGAGAGAGTTCTTAAAGTAGGATAGGTGAAATAAGGGTACCTCAGCTTCTTTCAGCCACTGGTTTAATTGATCTCTGAAGCTGTTCTTCTCCATGGATTAGTAAAATGCTGTACTTACTCTGCTGCATACCCTAAACTACATTTCTTAGCTGCTCATAATCCTCTTCCCTCCACGAGCTCATTTGCCTTTTGAACTCTGCATCACACAGATGTTAAACTTTCATTTACTGGTGCTTACTGCAGTGACTTATGTGTGCTCAGAGACCAGGGCAAGCCTAAGTGCAGTAGACCAATTCAAATGTGCAAAGTGAGGCAAACTTGGGAGTTTCTGGTAGAGCAGTGGAACCTTCATGCTTTGTAGTTCCCTGAAGTGGCAGTAGCCAGGGAAGATAAGGGGGCCATGTACAATGTAAACTGGAGGGGAAAGAAAAAAGTGGACCTTCATGCTAAATTCATTATTAATCTTGGATCCAGGTTTTTTTTTTGTGTTGAATTTTAAAAAGTACTCAGATCTAAGCTGACTTCTCCTGCCAGGTCTGGCCACTAGCATTTGCTATTTTCATTTTTAAATATTTAAATATTATCATGAGATGCTGTACTCAAAGTGTGTCAGATTTTAAAGGAAGCAAAGAGAAGATGGAGGCACACAGATGGTTTCCAATGTGTGACTGTAGATGAGCAGCAGGATGCCAGGTTTCAGCTGTAGATAGAGAGCTAGGAAACCCTTGGTACACTTTGGGGCAATCATGAAGTGCCCACTGTGACAGAAACATGCTTTGGGTGTGTAAACCCAAGAGACAGTATCTTCTTTTCTGACTCTGTCATTAGTCTGCTGCAATAGATAACCTCTCCTTGTGGTTGTTGCCTTGGTGAAGTGCAGGTTAACTGCAGAGAGAAGGAAAGTTTGTACTGAAGACTAGCTGTCTGCATTGGATGCTTAATTTAAAGGAAAATATGTACTTACATGAACAGCTAAATTTAAAAAGCCAGGCTGGCTCTCCTGTTTATGCAGTGTTGTAGTTGAGACCCAACTCCTCTATTTGAACAAGCTGATTTTAACCTAATTACCTCTCCCATTGATTATTATGAGGAAGTAATATCTGAGGACATCTCTAGTTCTACAGACAACCTCAGGCAAATTGTAAAACATGCCCCAAACTCTTTGGGGAAAAGAAGGAAGAGAAAGGTTACTGACAGGCAACTTTACTGAATGGGCCTCTCTTCCATTGGGAGCGATCAAAATGATTAATTTTCAGGGCTTCTTTTTAATGGTTATCTAGAAACTTCTTGTGAAAGTGTAACAATCTGATCTTGCAGGTTGCTTTAAAGCAAAACAACCCACTTGAATCAGAGCAACTTTGCAGTGGTTTTAACTGAGCAATTGAAGCTCTAATGTGTAGAAGTTAAAATGTTGGACAATGTTCCCCTGCCCTCATTCCTTACTCCGATTTTATCAGCAGGTTTCCCCTACTGCATATCAAGATGAGCTGCTGACCATAGTGTGCTCTGCTTTGACCTAGCTTTGTGCAGTTAACCTCTCTGAGTCTGCTAGGACTTGGGAGAAGTAGCTGAGTTTTGTTGGGGTTTGTGCATTGCCAGCAAAACAGCCAGCAGCAATAGCTCTGCTGTCCTTGGGGATCTTCCTAGAGCCTGGTCCGTTTGAATAATTGAGAGGGGACTCTGACCTGCAGCTGTTTCTTAAGCAGGGCAGGAAGAACCTGCTCAACTGTGAGATCCCAGAGTGGACGTGCAGAGTTAGTGGTGGCATTAACTGCCAGCTCTTACTGACCTCAGAGGGCGATCTGGATGTGGGTTTCTAGGTATATGCAATAGTCATAACTGACTTGGTGCTCTTTCACCCTAAAGCTGAAGAGCAGGAAATGAGTATCAGTTTCTCCCCTCTGGAGCTAAAATGACACCTGTGTCTTATCCATTTGCCCTGACTGTTCCCTTGATGTTGGGAGGAAGAAGACTTTGTTTTACCTTCTTTAATTGTATGATAATGACCCTATTTGGTCTTTTTAACGTGGGTGAACACATGAACACGTGTCTGTTTTCCCTCTCCTCTAGAAACAAACAAATATGCAAACATTTCTATAGATTGAGAAACTGCAGCTTACCTTTCTTCACTTTAGTTTCTTTCTTTTGCCCTCTAAAGCTCACATGATTGATGACTTCCTCCCTTTTTGTCACTTTTGACCAATAATGTATATATTTTCTGTGACTGCGTGAATTGGCTCACTAGTGGTTGCAGGCAGGTGAGCAGGTTTTGGGAGGCAGTAGCTGACTGAGTTGGAACACAGACATCTGTTTCTAATTGTGTTGAGCTGTGTTGCATATTGAATTTTTTTTTCCTCCCCCTGCAGTTTTTTATCATTTTTCCCCTTGCTTGAGGGGAAAGTGTGTCTCAGAAAGCTTGGAGGAAGCATCTTTCTTGTGCTGCATGGTTTGCACAGGAGAATCCATGGCTGTTTAATCGATGTGACAGAAGAAACTTAGTTGAGGGGGCTGGCAACCTTATGGTTTGAGGTTTCCATTTCCAGTTTGTGATTGTTTTCTCTTTGCTTTTTAAGTTCACAGGGGGAGAAGGTAACTTCACCAGACCTTGGCTGCTGTTTACCTTTGCTCAGTTGTGCAGCGTGCCTTTGTTTTTCCACCTTTGATCAGTGTCCTGCCAACAGATAATTTAGCAATTGCATCCTAGGGTGGAAGTGTGGAGTTAATGTTAAAATTAGGGTTTTTTTCCTTTCCTTACTTCTGTGGCTGATGGAGCAGAGAAGAAGAGAGGGGAGGTGAAGGGGGCCATAAATTCTAGACCTGGTGATTCTGTTCCTTGTAGAGAAATGAAAGCCTCTGATGTCTCTTCAGCACTTTCATTAACATTTAAATTAAGGGTTTGTTTTTCAGGTGGCTTCAGTCGAAGCCCTTTCATAGTCTGACACATAGAGGCTGTTCTCTCTCTCCTTTTCTCTCTCTCTTTCTCCAGCTTGCATATCAGTGTACAATAGTAATCACTGTTTTATTTTTTTTTTCTGATCTCTCAGGAGGGCAGCGACCTGACAAGCTGTACCAGAGGTTCAAAGAGAAACAGAAATGGAGTGCAAAGGTAGATGAGCAGGAGGATGCCAGGTTTCACTCCTACAATTAGAGTGGTGTCTGTTCCCTCCCCGCCTTTCAAATGACTGCTTTTGGGGGCGGGAAGGGACACAGAGGGATGGACCTTTCTTGCACAGTGAGAGCCCCAGGTGCAGATGCCTATAACCAGGCTCAGCTTCCACTGTTACTCCTCCCAGATGAGGCTGAACCTGTCACTCAGAGGATGCAAGCTCATGCCCTGAGGTGAGAAGTGATGCTGTAGTGTCCTAAGATAGCACTCCTTCTAAAGGAGTGTTGATTCACTCTGAGGACAGCAGGAGACTGGCCCTCAGCCTGCCATTGGCATTTGAAAGGAGGGTGATAGTGGAGGATATTGCCCTGAAGTAAAGGCAATATCTGTCTTTTGTGCTGCAGGGCTTAAGTAATGTCTGCTCTGAGCACTGCAGCTTACAGTGTCTGAGGTGTCAGTTTGGATCTTGGCTGGCAACAACCTAAATCAGACCATGCCTTGCCATGGCTAAGCAGTATTTGGTATAAGAGTGATTGGTTCAACATCAAGAAAAAAAAAGCTGTTTTCCACCTGCTTCAACAGTTGTGTGAAAGCCAAGGAACAAAGGGATAGTCTTAGGAATGTCATTGACTTGCAGTGGAGAAGCAATGTAGTAGGATTTGTGTAAAGACATGAGTCTTTGTCCCAGAACTCTTTTGAAATCTTCCACTTCTCATCTCTTACCCAGCTGGTCACCACTGGTAGGCTGTTACCTTCTGCAGGCTCTCTGACAGGAACTGGGGGGCTCCAGTAGCACTGCCCTGGTATCTTTTAGCTAAGAGACAGAGGAAAGTGAGCCAACACATGAGCAGTATTTAGCATAAAGAAACTTGCTTGGTTGCTGTGACTGTTCCACTTTCTATGACTTCACTACATTACCACCCCAAATTTGTTTTCCTTTCACTAAGACCTTCATCCAAGTGGGCTTTGAAGAATGCCAACAGCATGAGAGCAGCAAGCTGGCATGGGATCAGGAAGGGTATTCCCTGAATGACAGTAGTTATGGTGCCTAAAGAAGAGAGCCAAAAATTTCTGTTTCTTCAAGACTGATCATAAGTGTGCTAGTGGTGGCTATGATTTATACCATGTGGTTCTTCTGGAGGAACTAATTCAAAGTCATGCACTTGCAGAAGCATCCTATATATGCTGAATAATGTTCCTGTTACGGAGTTTGGGTTTTTTCCTTTCCTTTTTGTGTGAACTATTACAGACTGTAGTCTGTCATTTCTTGTGTCACTTGTCAGGTTGAAGTATTATGTCTGACTGTTCTGAGGGTATGGTGATGACTCAGTGAGTGATGTAGAACAACCTTTCAGAGGCAGTTGATCTTGTCCATGTTCTAAGTGCTCTGGAGCTGTCTGGTGGGATGTGCTTCTCTGATCCCATCTGACCCATGCTCTAATTGTTTTGTCTCCATCTCGTTGTTCTGGCAATGCACATGGCTTCTACCTCCTCTCTGTGAGATATTTCTGTGTAGTCCTAAAAAATGCCACCATCGGCATCATCTTGGTGTCTTCATCCTGTATCATGCAAGGGGGGAGTCAGAATGTCTGCTCTGTGCTACTGGCATCTATCCACTCTTGCAGGTGCTTCAGCTTTTGGAGGCTCAGAGATTCACATCTACTGAGTTTTTCTTCAGGACTCTGTTGGATGGTGTTGACCATGTTTGGTGAAACCCACAGCCCATGCAAACCAAAGATATCAGCAATAGGAAAGAGGATATTTAGTATTTGTCTCAGTATCCTCAATTGTGGCTTCTGAGCCACCTCCAGTGTTCCTCACTCTGTAACTTTTCAGTGAGAAATGATTTTAATTTAAGCTCTCCTGAGGCTGCATGCCAGCACAGAGCTCTGCTTGGTTGCTCTAGTGGTACCTGGGGCAACTGTGCTGCAGCACTAGCTGGGGCAACTCCTACTAATTCACTGTGCAAGCTCCACTGTATTTATGGGTGGAGAGGACGGGGGATGCTTGCTCTCCCACCTTCCCCCATGTTGTCTCAAAAGTCCTTGGTGCATCTTTGATTAGGTGTAGGTCAGAAGAATTTCCACATCGTGACCTTAATAACTGGGGTTGATTGGCAGGCAGTCTGCAGAGAGGGAGCAGCCTGTCCCTTTCATCTCCCTTGGTGCCGTGCTGGGACAATGGGCCAGCATATTTTCCTTGTTGTTCCTCATTTGAAAAGGGTCTGGTATCTCTACTAGGTACCTGTGACATGGGGGTCTTGATTGGGGTCTCATAAAGGGCCCTGTCACTGTGTCCAAAGGCCAGGAATACAAAGGCGGTCAGTGGGTGGGGGTCTCAGCTGACCACTGAAGAAGGGAGGGGAGGGTCCTGGAAGCAGTGGAGGGAGAAGCAACCCCTGATGGGAGACTTTAAAGGGGGGAGGGGGGGAGGAGGCGGCCCATTTTTGTCCCAAACTCATCAAGCACATCTGCAGAATTGTCCCAGCCTCTGCCTCCCAGTTTCAAAAGAAAATGATCGTTTGATAAACCGTCCTGATTCACCACTTTCTCACAAGGGAGGGAGACCCACCTTTGACCTCTATGATTTCACATTGGGCCCAGCTCCCCCCCATCCAATTGCTGGAGAAACTTTGAAATGCATCCCTTGTGCTCCCTTTCCTTCTCCCTCTTTCCCTTTACTCTCTCTTCCCTTTGCTATTTTTTTTCTCTTTAGTCCCCCTCCTCCTCTTCCCACCACCCCCACCTTCCCCACTCTCCCGCTTTGTAAAAAAGCAGGCGTACTGCTTTGGAGTTTAGGCAAGTAATTAGTAAAATCTTTTCTGCAGCACAATAAAACCACAGCCCTTGGCCTGCATATTCCCACAATTTACATACTCGTGGGCATTCGAGAAAACAAGTGGTATTCCCAGTGCATCGCTGCCTATGAAAATCATTTGGAAGGCAGGGAGGGGAGGGTGCTGAGACCCACTCGCTCCTGCGAGCTATAGGAATGTGCATGAATATATTAAAATGTTTTCACACAATGCTTGTATTTTCCAACGGGAAGAGGCATCTTCTGGATGAAAGGCGGCTGGCCCAGACACAGGCCTCTTCCAAACGCTCTTTCCCACTCAGGGTTTGTTTGCATGGACCAGATAGAGAGGGGGCCTGGAAGGGGAGGAAGGGGCAAGGCTGCTATCCATGAAGAGTAAATCTTTGTGTGCCTCTTACCCGCTCCCCATTTGTGGTCCCAGAAAGTCAAATTATGAGGGAATTGTGTCTGCAGAGGGAGGCAGGAAGGGAGATCATCAGGACTTTCTGCAAACGTAGAGAGGAAATAGCTTGTAATGGACCATATAGTGCTGTGACCAATGGGATTCAGTGGTTGCAGCAGGAAATGACTGAGAGGGAGCTGACTATCTTGAGCATTATTAGCAAAGTGCCTATTAATAACAGAAAACACTTTTGCAGTACTTTTCCATCTTTATCTTACTGTCAAGAACAGGCTACTCAATGCTCAGTCTGGGCAGCATGTCCAGCTGTTCCTCTACTTTTTCCAAGAGGGTGGTTGTTCCAGGCTGTGCCACCAGTGGAACCCAGCAGTTTCCACTCCTTTTCAATCAGGGCCCACTTAGCTGCCTTTCCTCCAAAGAGGTTCTTTGGGCACTTTCAACTTACAGGATGTTGACAACAGGTGTGTGGTGAAACTTGTGTCTAGAGAGTGTAGATCCATGATGTCCTTTCTAACAGACAGGAACTAATGGAGAAAATTGAAGTGAAGGGAGGGAGAGGCTGAACACAAGTAATGAATAGCGTGGCTTAGGAGTTGGGTTTGTATGTAGGGAAGACTGTGGGTTCAGCTCCAGGAATACCATTGTATTTGAGAACACTGGGGCAAGTTTCAAAGAGGCTTTTCTTGGAGGTGGGATGGTGGCTGCATTTTTTATTATTTTTGTTCAATAGTAGTCTTTTGGTGACTTAGAAAGCCCTTTGAAATTTCTGTGGGAAGAGGTGTGGCACCAGCAAGGTCATCTGGATGCCTTTTCCCTATGTGGTGCCCGCTCTTCTGGGTGGATAACCTGTCCAGATGGGTTCTGCCCTGAGGATTTACATGTCTGTCCAGCCACAGCCATGGCAGCACAACTTTATGGATGCCATCAAGAGCTATTCCAAGGCCCATTCTACCCAGCTGAAGTCCCTGCTCTCCTGAAGGAATTTTCAGAACACAGACTCTCAGAACAAGCCATTTAGAGAGGAGTGGGAAAGCTTTATTGAGAATTTCTCCTCATATGAGCCAGCTCTTCATGTCCTTTCTGACCAGACTCTCCCTGTGACAGATGAGAGAAAGTGTATTGCCCAAGACCTACAAGGAGCTAAACAATTCAGCATCTCAAAACCTTTTGCAAAAGAGTATTCTGCATGGCAGCTGTTCCTAAAATGGACCTGCAGAAGTAGCAAAGCTCTGTAATGCTGTTGCTCCTGGCTGGCCTCCACTGGTCATACTGGTGTTGGTCATGGTGCAAAGGTCTCTAACCTTTTGTTGGAAACAACCAACAACCTAACTTGCAAGAGGGCTTACTTCTTATTTTTAATTATTGTCTTCCCAATTCCCTGCTCCTCCCCTTCATCTTTCTGCATTTCTTAAAGAGGCAGTGGAGGGAAAAAAGCTTTGGTTTTTGTTTGGGAAGGGGGTTAGCAAGGGCGACATGGCCCCTGCAACCTCTCATAGGGGTGTCTTGTCAGGGCGCGGCATGGAGGGCACAAACAGATCATAACCTTTAAATGAAAATGTGATGGAGGGGAGAGATGAAAGCAGTGAAACAAATTAGATACATCTAGAGGGGGTGCTCAACTGGAGAAAATTAGCATTTCTTCCTAATTGGAGTGCAGGGCATTCCATTACAGGGTTTCATTACAAGGAGGAAAGCACTGGGCCTCTTTGGAGCATTCCCCCCTGCCCTTGGTTTTTCTAGAAGTAAAAAAAAAATATATATTTGGGAGAGAACTGCAAAAGTACTGAATTTATCAGAGTGAAGGTTTCAGACTGCTGCAGGAGGAAGAATTATAGTAAAGCACCAGTTCTTTATTTATTGAGACAAGAAAGTGATGATTGTGTACACATGAAGGCAGTTGCTAGTTCTAGTTTTCCTGAAGGAAACTAATAAGTATACAGGAGGCTGCAGGTGGTGATAACTTTCTGATTCAAGTTTTGATTGCTGAATCAAATTTCTAGACTATCCAAAATGGACTAGTTTGTTTGAAGCAAATGGATATGTTTTTGATTATGATCAGTGGAGTCAATTCAAGCCTGTTTTATACTGCCTATCAAGTCCATGCTGCACAAAACACTTGTTTAATGTGTATTTGCCTGGTTCTACCTCTAACTAGAGCTGTTGTATCCAACAGAAATTTGCATATATCCCTGGGAAGACAATGGCCACCTTCCAGCACAGAATGTCTGGTGGCTGCTTTGGGGCTTGTGCACAGCTTTGTGGTCCAAATAGCTTGTGCCAGCTTGAGGAACAGGCAGACATGGATGTGCTTTATATGTACATCTGTATGTGTGAATGGGGGCAAGGAGTAACTCAGAGAGAATTCAAAGGACAAGGTTTTGCATTGCATTTCCTGGTTAGAAGTAGAGGGGGACAGTTTCTTTTTTCCAAGCATAGACTGGATTATTTATCAGTCAGTGCTTTCAGGAAAGGCTGGGGGGAAGAGGAGAAGGGGGAGGAAGAAGAGAAAAGCCTACTTTCTTCAGGTGTGTGGTATGCAATGTATGTTGCTCTTCCAATCTACGGAGATTTTCTGTTCCAGCTCAGGAGAGGGAATACATGAACATATCAATATGGATTTTAGGAAACTGCTGAAGGAAGGGTTCTGTCTACAGAGAAGGTGTTTCTTGGCAGAGGGGGAGATGTTTGCAGCAGCACTGCCTTCATCCTGGGCAGGCTCTGTCATCCGTATGCTTGGGATGAGGTTGCAGATGGTATGAATTTACAGAAGTCATAAATGTAAATCTCTGACTTATCACTTACTGCTGAATTTTGGCATTTTGACACAGAGCATAGCACTGCCCACAGGAATATCTTCAGGCTTAGAGAAAATACTGATAAAAATGAAAGCATGGCTCAGAGATGGGCTTCTCCTGTATTAGGTCTGGCACATATCAGGATGATGATGTCTCCTGTCGCAACATTCTCCTTTGTCACTTCAGTCCTCACAGAAGATGCTTGGCAGACTGTTTAAAATAAGGCAAGAGGAGAACAGGACCAGAGAGGCTGACATTTGGAGAGGAGCAAATGAGTAACACAAGACAGTCATCCTTGAAGGGAACCCAGTTCCTCTGAAGAATGGGAATTTCTCCTCTATGTGTGCATATGGCGTGAATGCTAATACACTTTCAAATGGAGCATGCCAGAGTGCCTCTTGCCTGTAGCTAAGCTTCAGTTTCCTTGGGTTGCTGGCATCCTGATCTCTGCTGTGAGTTGAATCGGACACTGGAAATGTGGACGGAATTGTGTGGCTCTGACTCTCTTCTTGGCTCCATTGCCCCTGGTTTCTTTTCAGAGCAGTGTGAGACTGTTACAGACTGGAAGGCAGAGTGGAAAGTCTGTTCTTTCTGTGCAGGGTTGCCTGTATTGTGTTCTGTGGATCATTATCTAGGATTTGTCAGGTCTTCTCTATCTTCCCTCCCAACTGCATGGAACACCACTGCTGCAACCACTTTCTTGCTCTTAAGAGGTGTTGTGGGTTCATGGTGCTCCATTCACCATCCCTACATGTGGGATGTACTCTTACTGCTTTGTAGGCATCATGACACTTAGCAGGTGCAGGGCTAATTTGGGACCAGGTATTAAAGCCAGCTTTTAATGTGCATTGCCCTGTCTAATTAGTAAATTCTTGTTCTTTCCCCTCTGAGATTGAAGTACATATTCCTTTAAGTCTAACCGTCCATCAAAGAGGACTTGAATGAGGCCCTGCTATGGTTGGTAGACACAGGCAGCTAATGACAAGAGAGAGCCCATTTCCTTTGTGAAGAGAGACCTGTACCAAGGTGATTTATAGTCCCAAAGATTTATTAGTGTGGGGGCTGAAGAGTCTTGCAAGCTGGAACCCAACAGCTTAGGTTTTTTTCAGGGGAAAAAGAAATCTGTGTACTTCTTCCACACTCCTGAAAGAAGTGAACTCATCAGTAGCAGCAATTGCAGACTGAGCTGGGCCAAGCAGCAACTGCTACTATTGCTGTGCTTGGTCTCTTCCTTCTGGTGCAGCTGTGTTGAGCTTTACACCTGTGCTTTGTTCAGTGACCTGCTTTGGCTGCTCAGGCAGATTTAATGAGGGATGGGGATGGAGCAGGACTGTCTGATTGAAGAGTTTCTCTCTTGCATCTGATTTTCTGTCTTGGCCTAGAGCATGTTTTCATTTTCTCTATACTTCCCCTGGATTTTTTGCTCTTTGACAGTGGAGAAGCTCTGACAGGGGAGACTGCTCCAGATACTAGAAAAGCAGTAATGTTTTCTGATGGTCTCAGAGCAGAAGGTTGTGGAGGTGAATGATGCCAGCAGTTTTGAAAGTGATTTTGTAAATTCATGGATAGCAGGTTCATAATGAGGAACTAGGTGGGGATACACTCTTTAAAATCCTTAATACAGAAACTGTGGATGCAAAGTGAATGACCACAGAAGGTTGCCAAGCTTACCATGTTCTTCCTGAACAGCATCTGCCAGTACCACTGGAGATGGAGAAGGTGAACTTGATGGGCCATGGCTTGACAAAAGTGGGCATTTCTTCTTCTGGCCATGGGGGTCAGTCCAGCATACTTCTACCAAAGCATTTGGTGTTCAGCAGTGGTCAGTAGTAAATGTCTATGGAGAAGGTATGAAACAAGAGCAAAAGATCCTTTCCTGCCTATTCCTTCCCAGCTTCCAATGAGAAGAGGTTAGGGTTTCCCTGGCTACAGTTTTCATCTGGACCAATGTTTCTTTCATATTTGCAGAAGATAGCTCTGTGAGCAGCTCATCTCTTCTTTTTGAACCTGTTAGTGCTTCATAGGCTCCTTTCAAATTCACTGTTGTGTCCTGAAGAAGAAACATGTTGTTCCATTTTTAAACCTTTTGCCTGATTGTCTTATGTGGTTATACAGGGAATGATTTCTCTCTCTGGATACCCTTCACTCTGTTTATAGTTTTAATATTTTTCCCAAGCTACCCCAGCTCTGGTATCTATGGCCTTGTGTGAAGCAGTAGCAAGCCACAACTTGCAGGTACTTGCTGGCCAGTTGTTGTTTGGAGTGGAGTTCATATGGAGTGTTCAGGCATCCCTGAGCTGTGGTAAGCTCATCACTTCCTCCCAGTGCAGCCTCTGACTGGAGTCTACAGAGATGCAGCCCAGCATGAATTGATGGCCATGTAATTGGTTCTTGTGTATTCACATGATAAAAGATGAGTGGCAGTTTCGACTGGGACACTTCAAATTCTGGACAGAATCAAATACTGATGTTTGAGTAAAGTGCTCATTTCAGTGTAGGACTTGTGAGTGAGCTTGGCATTGCTTTGTATGGATATTTGACTTAACAAGTAGAAATTGTTCTTTTAATAGCTGTGTTTTCTAAATTCTCAGAGCACATGGAAATAGGGCAAGCATGGAAAGGAAAGGAGGAAACTGTGGTTTTGCACTTCTATCCACAAAGCTGCCTATCCATTTAAAGCTTCCAGACTTCTGTTCCTTGAAGTGTTGGAGGACTGACTGCCAGCAAGTTGACCTGCTTCACCTAGACAACAGCTTACTGAGTGGCAGGAGGCAGTGTGGTACTTAATATCCCTTTATCAGATATTTTTGTCATCAAAGGACAATGTATGTTAGGGAATCCTCTGTTCCATTGCAGACTTGAGATGTGTGCCTGAAGGGTCTTTTTCTCAGTCCTTTCCAATGCAATTCTTACCCTTTTATACCATTTCATGTGTCATTTTCCCCCAATATACTGACATAAAGCATTGTATAAAATAACTGCTCACCTTCTTGTCTTATCCTTTCCCTATCTCTATGCCATCTATTTTGCCTGATCACTTTCCTATCTTCAGCTGGCTTATCTCAGTTATCAGTGAAATTTAATAATTCTTAGCCTGCCTTGCAGCTCAGCCTGATTACAGATACTGAAGGTGAAAATCTGTGCTGTGAAGCTGTACCTTATTGATGTCAGCATGGTTTGAACTCTGGCTTCTGCAAAACTTTTCCAGCGAGTTTTTGGGTGGTTTGGGATCTGTATGGGAGGTGGCCATTAAATGTCTTTATGCCTTAGATGTGTATTATCTGTTAATGAAACCTTCTATGCCTTTCTCTGCATGCAGGGCTGGGGCTTTCTGGCCTGACTGCCAGGTTTGATTTCTCACTCTGGTGCTTGCTCACAACCAAGCATGCCCTGAACCTGCAGATGGGGAGGAGGGGTTTTATTCAGGCTCTTGGTTGCTTAGGGCTGAAGAGTTGACATGCTCCAAACACGTAGTATGAAAACCCTGAAGCAAATCATATTGTGTGGAGTGGAGAACTGGGGAGGTGGAAGCTGCCCAGAGCTTTAAGGGCAAGTGGATTAAGGTTGTTGCAAGCGTGTCCGTGTCAGGGCTGGAATGATCAGAACAGGAAAGCTCTAGGAGTCATTTCATGGCTGAGTTAAACGCAGATGAGGCTTTGCCTCCCTCCTCCACAGAGCACCTGTGTCTCCATGCCTCAGTGTCCTGGCCCTCTCTGTGTGTAGCATGTGCTCCATATACATGCCTTTCCCCTTTCACCTTTTCTGGTCTTTGACTTCTTAAAACCCTCTGAGCATTATTTCCCTCTCCCCTGATGAAGAGCTCATTTAGACTTAATTTGTAAATTGTTTGAATGTCACAGGGCAGAGGAGGAAGATCAAGCACTCTGTTTTTGTGATTTGGGTTCTTTCCCCTAAAAGCATGAATAAGTATAGCTCCTGCCTCTGCATGGTATTGAGAAAGAACTGCTGCCCTGTGTCCTAAGATAAGGAAAGTATATGTTTGACTCCTCTTCTTCCTCACCATCCCGATCACTTTTTTCAAAATTCTCCTAAATATTAGAGGTTGAATGTATTATACGTGTGTCTGTATGGCAAAAGGAAAAAGACAAAAATAATTTGTGGCTTGTGGCACCAGTAAAAGAGATTCCTTCCACCTCTACTTTTAAACTGAAACATTCTTGATTTTTAGTTGTTCTGGCAGACCTGAAAGGATTCTCCCTTCCCCCTGACCTCACTGGCATGCATGGATTGCTGCTTATTGAAAAGTAATTTTCTGTCATAGATTCTAATGGAAAAGTTTATATAAAATGTCATTCTATATATATACATGCATTTTTAAAACAATACTTGTTAACTGAAAACTTTGCCAGTCACATCTGAAAAAATACTGGGATTGGTCTTGGCAATCCTGAACCTTAAAAAATAGAAAGGCAGTGTTTTATAAATAGAAGAGATTTTCTTCTTTTGCATCATGATTCTTTAAGCATTTTCTATACATGAGCAAATATTTAGACTTTTGTCCAAAGCAGTGACAGCTGGAATATCTACTTAAATCAATTCCACATGTCCTCTTGTAGGGTGTGAGGTTATAAGAAGAAAAAGCCCTGGACCACATAAGGTTTGTGATAAAGTGGGAGCAGAGATGACATTACATATCTTTTCCCACTGGTGCAGGGAATGTTCACTCTATTTCTCTGCACAGGCTTGAAATTGGCCTGGTCAGCATGGGCCTGCTTTTGTTCCTTCTTGGTGTCTGCTTCTCAGATGCTGGCATGGATTTCACAGCAAGCATACTTTGTCCAGAGGTGTCAAAAGTTGCTTCTAAGGAAAAGTCTTGAGAATTGGTGGGTCAAAGGCACACAGTATCTGGCTGAAGTCATCTATCTGTGACAAGTACTTAAGACATCTTGGGTGAGGCTGAAATAAATAAGATTGAAATTGAAAAACGATCCTTTCTGCAAGAGTCTTTCGTAAAATGTGATAGAAATAGGTATGGCCTGACAAGAAACCAGAATCATGGGGTTGAACCAGGCAATTTGCTTCTCTAGTTTGCAACCTGCTGCAGCATTGTGTCACCGTTGTATTTTAGGCAGCTCAGGAATTAAAAGTCTGTCCTCTGGGGGTTGTGCTGCCTGCCTGCTCCCTTCCTACAACTGGAGTCCCTGAGGCTCTCCTTTCCTTGTTGTCAGGATTGTTGTAATTGCATCATCTCCCAGGGCTTGCTCAGCACTCCAGTGTACCTGTCTTTTGGTAATAGTGGCATCTTTTCACTTCCCTGCTGGGTCTTCTCCTGGTCTTCATTGCAGAATCAGGACCAAGCTTTTAGATTATGACAGTTCTTGCTTCCTAGGAGGATATTGCAATCATAAGAGACAGACACAAGGTGAGTTTTTTAAAACTTTAAAAACAAACAAAAAAATCCTCCAGACTCCATTGCACTGAAGCTGTGATCATTAATCCAGCTGAGCAGCAGCTCTAACTTGTCTACAAGACCTGACAAGTCAGGACAAACATTTCTATCCTGAAGGCAATGGTGATAATTCAAAAAAAGCATAGATGCTAACAAGTCCTGAGAATCAGCAGAGGCAGCATGCCACGCACAGGATGCCAGTTTCTGGCTTGTGGGACATCTGACATCAGTCTTATTTAACACAGGAGCCATACACTGGTGGCCAAGTTTTTTGAACCCACATGCAGCAGGTTTCCTGGTAGTTTTGCTAAACCAAAGTCTTGTAGCAGAAAGGGAGACAGAACAAGTGAGGTCCCACTATGAAAAACAGTTTTGGTTTGCTAATGGGAGATGCCTCAGCAAAAAGAGAGCCTGGAGCCTTTTTTGCTGTCCTCCTGGTTATGGTTGTTGCCTGACTTTTGGAGCAGATGCTGGAGGAGTTGCCTTACTTTTTGATGATTTTTCTCAGCAATAAGATTCTCACTCTGTCCTTCTCACAGTTCTTGCTATCCTATTTGGGACCTGCACTGTCCAGACTCTCCCTGAGTCTGTTGCTTTTCTAAATCTCAGTGTGAAGGTACTAGACTAGAAATCCTGTCCTGGGAGCATAGGCTACACCAGGCCTTCAAGAATCTGTCATGCATCGCACCCCTACACATGCTTCTGTTGTGCATCACTGGATCTCTTTTCTCCTTTGCTGCTTTTTTGGCATCCTGCACTGCCCTGTTCCACAGGCTGGGGGAAGGATGCCGTGGGCTGACTTCCTCAGTGTGTGTCCCACCGCTGATCGTGCCCCAGCTATGCCAGGCAGACTGTCCCGCTCCCACCCCCTCCTCTTGCTCGCCCCAGATGGGAGCCCCCGAGAGGTCTTTGTCCTCCTGTTGAGAGCAGCCCCCGTTCCTCCATTCCCACATGGTGCACCCTCCCCAGCAGCCCTCTCCCCATTCAGCAGTTTGGGCTGAAAGAACCTTGGCTAATTACGCGGGGCTGAAAATTACCACTTTGCCGTGTTTTCCTGCTGCTGGGCCCATTTGTGTGGGGCCTGTAGTTAGAGGGAACAAAGTCCCCCCCGTGGAGCCAGGCAGGCCCCAAGTGTGAAGCTACAGGTACAAGCAAGAGGGGAATGAAGGGAATAATTACCAGCTTCTCCAGGTGAAAGCCCCGTTAAAACTTCAATAAGCCAATTAGGGGCCAGGGTGTGTGTGTGGGGAGAGTCTCCCCCACCTATAACTGATTCCCACCAGGCAATTAACAGAAATCATTTCACGGAGGGGAGGATAAGAAATGGCTCTTAGAAATTGTCTTGAGTTGGGGGGGCCTGAAACAGCACGACTGCTGCAACGTTCCTCATGTACTCCAACCTCCCTGCTCACTGTGTGGCCTGAAAATGTTGGTGGGGCTAGGAGGAGAGGGAGGAGGGAGGGAAAATGGCAAAGAAAAAGGAATCGCTGGAGCTTTACACCTGGGCAGGCTTTGAGGAAGTGAGGGCTGGAGTTCAGAGCTGCTTGTAAGGCTGTGTGTGGGCCCGGAGATCCAAGCTCAAGGGGGCTGCTGGGTCTGGGGAAGTGGGCAAAGATTGAGCTCAGGGTGTCTTCCCCATGGGAGCGAGGGGAAGGATAACGGTACTGACCAGGTAGGGAGGGGAAACGTGCTGGGTGTGAAGGCTGGAAGTGGGTGTGCAGGTTGGTGAGAACTGAATGGCAGGCCCTCAGAGATCTGCCCAAGATGCATGATAGTCTGTAGGTACAAATGGTGTCCATTTGTATGTATCTAATATGTGCATGTATCTCATCCAGGGATCATGTTTTTCTGCTGCTCAGTCAGCAGCTTCACCTGTTCCTTCCTTTCAATTCATTCAAAAAACCCAGGAAATTTTCTCAAGATAGAGATTTTATGAAGTTGTCTTGCAACTCCCTTGTACTGTATTGCAGATGGCATGTGCAGCAGTTGGACGTAGAGCATG
The DNA here is from genome assembly GCA_013397555.1 of Urocynchramus pylzowi. Taxonomy (NCBI): domain Eukaryota; kingdom Metazoa; phylum Chordata; class Aves; order Passeriformes; family Fringillidae; genus Urocynchramus; species Urocynchramus pylzowi. The sequence continues at coordinate 461,408 of VZRH01007414.1, forward strand.
CTGTCTGATGGGTACCTCTCAGGAGTCTTGCCCATTGGAGTTTGAAAGGCTGCTCTGGGGAGTAGAGCATAGGATGAAGTTGGTACAGATGGCTGAGATTTCTGTAGTGATGTTGGAAGGGAGAATGCTTTGTGTGAGTAAGGAAGTTGAGACACCAGCTGTAGTTATTTCACCTGCACTTGAAAAAGAAACAAAAAACCCAAATAAACCTTTAACTCCTCAAAACACAAATGTAACCTTAGTAGCCACTTTCTTTGAATTTCTAATGTTATAGCTTCTGAGCATTAAAAATGTCTTTGAGGTTTTGTTCTGGTTACTGATAAGCTGATATAACTGTGCTGTAGTGGTGTTTAACCACCTAGTGTCAAGCTGACCTGAAAGTCCCTAGATTTCATCCTTTTTTTTTTTTTTTTTTCTCTCCTCTTTTTTCACAGAAAGCTCTCTGTGGTAGGAATAGAGAGCTGTATCTCTTGCACAGCCAGATTTTAGACTCAGAAGTGATTTCTCAGTTGAGTCATGTTTCTTTATGATTCAGCTTCTAAGATGTAACCCCAGTGGTTGCCTGCAGAGAGCTCTGCTCACAGAAAGGCCTAGTAGGCATGCACAGACAAATCAGTTTTGGCACAGACTTTGATTTTTGGTACAAGTTATTCAGATCAGTGCCTGAACTATGTTCTGAACTAAATTTCTGTTATGGTTAAGGAGTCTCTTTTTTCCTGTAATAACAGTAATAAATTGAGCATTATTTAGGGTTTAAATTTGGTCTCAAGAGAGATAGTGAGTTCTTGTACAAAGAACCTCTGCATGAACAACTGCTCTATGCCTGGCAAGCCCAGAGGTTTGGGGAGTGAGGAAAGATGAAGATTGTTGGACATAGCATGTATTTTACACTGTTAAAAATAGGTTTTCAAGACTTTTCCTTCAATCAAGGAGCAGGTTGATGTCAAATACTTGTATAGCTACAAAAGCAATTCTGTTTGAAGTTCTGAAAAATGACAGCAGCACTGTGAAAAGCACTGTTCCAATATTCCTCTTGTACAGGAATACTCAGGATCCTCAATCAACTTTTATAGAGCTGATCTGAATGTGGTCCTCTTTTGGACATTTGCTTCTTCCTAAAAGTGTGTGTCATGGAGTATTGGAGAAAGCACTGATACTTAGATGTGAACAGGCCTAGGAACATCAGGACTGTTTTGTGGATTGCATCACTAGTTTCTAATCAAGGGTATTTTCCCATTCAATACTGTAGTGTGGAAGAGTGTGCATGTATTTGTCCTGTCTGGAATCTTTGTCTTGATGTCATTGAGCTCAGTTTTTCTGCAGAAATGAGGATTGTGCTCTGTGTCTGGTGGCTTGTTTTCACAGAATTTACCTGCTGCAGGGCTGCTGAAGGGACAGTGGTCAAGGTTGCAGGTAACTTGGACACAGAGTATGGGGTGAAACTGCAAAGAAGTGAAGTCAGGATGGAGGTGTCTAGGTTGGACACCTGCTAAGCAGCTTGCTAGAGTAGGGGTGATCTGTCTTCCATGCCAGGAATTGGGCTTTTGGGAATATGAAAAGCTTTTTCTGCTCTTCAGCCTGAGTGTCTCTGAAGTCTGGAGGAAGACATGAAGTTAGAGGCCAAGGAAGAAGGCTGGAGAGGTGAAGCTGATGTTCTCTCTATCATGAGGCATGAAGTATATGACTTGGGAGGCAATGACATGAGCATTTCTTCTGTGTCATGAGTTGGAGTTCTGCCTCAAATGTGACTTCATGTTTCAACCCAGCATCTCTACAGTTCTCTTCAGTATAAAATGTAAATGCTTTCTTTCTGGGGACCACATTTTAGTGGTCCATTTGAGGTGGCATATGAATGAGTTATTAGTTCATCTGTTCATGCATGTGTCACTGGTGCTCCTTGCAAGAACACAGGATTTCCTCTTGGAGCAGTAGTGGTTGTCAGCACTGCAGGGTTCATGGTCTTCTCTATGCATTTGCTTTCTCTGCTGAGTTCATGGTGGGGTGTGGCAGAGCTCTTCTGTACCTTCTCTGTGTGACATTTATGAGGTATATCAGGAGCACAGTTTAACTCTGAGTTGGCTGGTGCCTTGGGGGATGCTGTAGCACGCACATGTGCTCAAAGAAGTAGGAGCAAACCTGCCAGAGCTTTCTAGCCTGTTTCTGGAACAAGCCTGGCTATTTGCCTTCAGCTGCTGGGTCTTTTCAGCAAGGTTATTCAACAAAGGTGAGGCTGGGCTGCAGTGGGATGCTTCTGCTTTCTCAGGTGAGCTTTAGGTGCACTGTCTTGCCTGCTGATTTTTGTTGAATTTGTGGTTACAGAATGTTAACATGTAACCCAGCTGTCTTGGCTTCTGAGATACTGAAGATGCTTAGTTCAGTTCTCTGGTCATCCTGTGAGAAGTATGAAGTATGGCTAAAGGAACTGGTCTGGGACAGTGAAGGGGCAACACCAGCCCTGCATGACCACCCAGTCCTGGGCTGTTTGTCCAGCATTGCCTGCATCTAAGGCAGGTGGGATTTCTTGCATATTTGTGGTGCCTGCTTGCTTATAAAGAAGAAGATATTAAACTGATGCTGTGCTGTTTTTTTTTTTTTCCTCCTTGCAAATTAAATGTCTCTGGGGAAGGAGCACTTGCTCCCCTGCACTGTCTGTCTCTCTCCCTTTGTGTGTATCTGTCGGAGAAGTCTCATGCTGGAGGTGGCAAAACTCCTGCGCCGGGTTTCTGACCTCCTCCTCTCCCCTTCACAATGTTGTTACTGTTGCATCTGCTCTTCAGCAGGGGCTCCATCAAGTTTGTGTGACCTTAGCACTGTATTCATGCTGGAGGAGTTACCTTCCATAATGATGTCAACTGATGAGGCTGGCGGGATGGTGGCGGCCGCGATAAGACATGACATGTTCTAATGATTGGCCTTAGCGAGCTGCGTGTGTGCGTTGGGGGGGCACGGAGGGGCTTGGAGAGGGGAGCTGGGGGCCCCACAGGTGCCGACAAAGACTTTGACCTTTGCTGCTATAATATCAGTGTTTCACAGGCAGGGCGGTTCGGTAACCCACTTTCAGCCCATCAAAAATTGATTTAATTGCAATTTTTTCCCCCAATTAGGAGCACTGGAGCTTAACTAATTGGAGTAATAGAGAGTAATAAGGCTCTGATAAAAAGCCTTCCTCTGCCTCCTTTGTATCTTGTGTCATCGCCTGTCAGAGGTCAGAGAGCTTGCATATTCTATTAGGCAGAGTTGCCTTCATTTGTACAAATTAGTTTACCCAACAGTAATTAAAATGCCAGTGCGGGTCGGGGAGAGCTGAATACAATTGATGGGCACGTTGGTGAAGGATTTGACAGCTCTGGTGGCCTCCCTTGCCAAAGCGTGTCAGTGCTGAATCAAAGGCTACACAAACCCACAGACCCGTGCGTTTAACCCGCGGCACCGTCGGCACCAACTGCTCTCTCTCTTCTCCTATCTCCCTTTTGGACTTGCTTTCTCTTCTCCTTCTTTTCTCATCTCACTTGAGACTTTTTAAAATAGATGTTTCCCATCTTTGAGCTGTCCTTTCTGTTGATCGCTTTCATAACACTGCTGCCAACCCCCCCATCCTGTCTCCCCTGGTTCTCCCCCTTTTCTCCCCCCACCTTCCACATTCCCAGCTGCAGGGCTCTGTCAAGTAATAACTTCTTTGTTTCCCAGTCCAATGAGTCTCCATATATAATAGTTTCCAAAATGGAACAACGATGTCTAATTCCAGGGGGCGGGGGAGAGCGCCAGCAGGAAGGAACGGGCTCTTGCACGTGTCAAGCAGATTCTGGATTTGAAATCCCTGAAGAGCAGAATAGAACTAGAAAAGCAATCTGTTTACAGTACAGGGAAGGACACAAGCCTGGGGCACAGAGGAGGTGTATTGAGAAGAGGTGGGAAAGGACCTGTTTTATCCAGGTTCCTTCAATGACTTTGCATTGCAGGATTCCCAGCTCAGGCAGGACCCACTCTAGAGGCTGGGTTGATAGTGGGGAAAGTATGTGTTGTTCAATGTGACTTGTATTTCTGGAGCTGAGTCTGTTTCCAAGCCTCAGGATAAACAGCATGTTTCCAAAAGGACTAATGAGCATCTACCTCTGTCCCTCTGGTTTGTTCACATCTGACAATGGTCTGTCCAGGACGGGGTAAAGAGGGATGCTATGTGAGTCAAGCTATAGTTGGCACCTTGGGAGCAGCCATGGGATTATTGCAGCTGGAGTGTAGCCAGAGCACTATTGCTGTTGCCAGAAATGCCATGGGATCTTCAACAACCACAAGTCAGTCAGATGGAGAGTTCTGTTTCTTCCAACAGCACTGCCAGGATGTGTGTTCTCTTTCATTTCCTGGCCCAGCTTCTATTATGAGGGGATGATGTCTAATGAAATGTCCCTTTTGCAACATGGAGAAGGTCTGGCTTCTGGAGAAGCAGGCTCTTGGTTGTTCTGTTGTATTTTTTTTTCTTTTCTTCCCCTCTTGTTTATTCCTCTCCTCTCTGTCAGTAGGGGTCTCAAATAAGAAAGAGGAAAAGAGGACATCAAAGTATTAGATGAGTTGGAAGATTCCTTGTGTTGGACAACAAAAATACGCTGTTTATGAAGTATGTGTGTCTCAATGTGGTGCAAAATTCTTGCCTTCCTGGTTTGGTTTTTGGCTTGGTTTTAGTTCCTAGGGGATCCCTGTGAAGACAACATGCCCTGTTATGGAAGCCCTACAATGGTGCTGTTTTTCCCTTTAGAAGGGCCTATTAAGGGGAGCTTGTAGTCATGATAGCCAGTAGCCAGCAGCTTTCAAAGGACAGGAGGAAGGTTAGTGGGGAAGGGGCTTTACATCTCCAAGGCCATCTGGAGACTGGCCATAGCAGTTTTTATGGTAGGTGTAGATGCATCTGATCAAAGTCAGTGTACATCAGTGTGTTGTAAATACTTCAGGTAGATGAGTCATGCCTGCATTAATATATTTAGGGTATCCTGTACCCTCTTCCCAATCTAGTCTCTCCTCAGTCTGGCTGTAGAAAGCAGTGTGGGCAAAATGAATGACCCTGCCTAAGCTAGTAACTCAGCTTCAGTTGCTTTTCTTGAGCAGCTGGCAACAGTACTTGAGAAAAAGCTGCACTTCTCTAAGTTGGAGAGTTTTCTTATGTGTGCTCTGTGCTCTCTAAGACAAAAGAGCCTTGTTGAAATAGACTGAAAGAAGCAAGCCTGATAGAAGGCTTCAGCCTGATCTTCCACACTAAATGAAGTTTTGGAAGTTTTGGAGCCAAGCTTTACATGCTTTCCTCCAGTCTGCAGGTTGTTTTAGACGTACGAAAGCAACTGAAAGAAGTTGCTTTTTTGGCTGAAGTAAAACTGTCACCTCTGAAAGGTTCCCATTTATGAGACACCTGAGGCTTCAAGGTGTGTGCCTGCAGATCAGACTCAAGGTGAGGGACCCTGTATCATGCCCTGGAATCCAGACTTTAAGGTCAGTTCACTCTCAGGCTTTGAGAATTTCTCATTGGCACCCCTTCTTGTGCATGTTGTCTTGTGAATGCTGCATTCTAATGCTGCAGTGAAGGTGGCCTGCTCTTGTGGGAGAAGTCTTATCTTTGCTTGCTAATGGGCTCAGGCTGTTAAAGATAAGGCCTGCAAACCTGATCCCACTGAAGTATGAGACAAAATTCCTGTTGACTGAATGGAGTCAGCTTTACCCAGAAGAGACTTGTTTGTGGCCCTGAGGCCTGTATTCGATGCTGGAGAAAAATCTCTTTATCTAATGCTTTTTTCTCTCTCTCTCTCTTTNTCTGAGGGGTGAGGGGTAAGGACCAAGGAGGGAAAGCTGAAGTCCAGAACTGACAGCATGAGGGAGGATTAGACCTAGCTGTTCCTCCCACCTTTTTCTCCCTGTTGGTGTGCCTCCATGGTAATTTAGACCTGTGGCAACCATCAAAGCCTTGTGCATACCTTCTGCACAAAGGGATCTGTCTCCCACGTGAGAGCGTTCTCTGCTGGGACAGAGTCAGTTTGTCCCCCAAAAGAAAATTCTTAAGCACCCAATTGCCTGCTTGACTGACTCCCTGACTGCTATTGTGTTTCTAACCACAGTAATTGACTTTAGTAGTTATTAATGGATTATGACTGGGGAGGGGGGACAAAACCCTACACCTAGCTTTGTAGCAGAGGGCCCTCCTGACCAAAGTGCTGCTTTCCAGACATGGGGCTTGACCGACAAGCTGTCAAAGTGGGTGTCTTTTGCTTGCTTTCCTCTGAGGTGGGTGACGTTGGCAAAAGAGAAATGTTCCCTCCTGTCCTGGACTATGGTGGAGAGAAGGCAGGCATTGAGCAGAAACCATGTTTCCAAAGATGAAATGCTGCACACTTTCTTAATTGATCCTGGTGGCTGCTGCACAGCAACAGGAATTGGATTTTCCAGACTCTCAGACTTTGGTCAGGGACTTACATGGAGAAGAGTAATGTGAGCACCCTGCAGCACCTGTAGGGACAGCCCAGTGCTCAGGTGCTTTGGCTGATCCCATGTGCACTGCCAATGAACCTGGAATTTTGCATGTAAGACATCCTGGTTGGAGACACTTTGAAATAGCTCTAGTTCTGCAGGCCTTTTCTAGCCTAAAGGGCAGCTAAGAGTCACAGAACTTGTGGACACCTCTGTGGTGTGGTTTGATGGTTTGAAATGGTTTGATGTTATCTGCTTGCCTCTTCTGCAGAGTGTTTTTTCAGTGCTGCTTTGGCATTATGGTTTGGAGAAACCAGTGGCTCAGCTAAACCACAGAGATAGGAGTAGAAGGAGTCCTGAGTTCCAGTCTTGCTTCCATCTGGTCCTTCTCTGGCTTTGATTGAGTTGAACCTGTGTTCACCATTTGGCTGCTGAGTGCCTTCTTGCAGCAGCAGTAGTGCTTCTCACAGAAGTTAAGGGTGCTCTAAGAATCCATTCCTGGTGCAGTAGAGGCTTCTTGACTTCCAAAGAAAGAATGCTATAGAGGATCAAAGAAATGTTTAAAAACTGCTATAACTGCTATTTTTATAGACATGACATTGTTTTCTTATTTTGCTTTCATCTTTCAGCTGCCAGCCCTGTGTCATACTGCAAAAGTTCTTTAGGCAAAGCATAGAGATGGCTTTTATTTAGAGTAGGTTCCATTTCCTGTCTTCATTCTATCCTTGTTGCATTGATTTAAACATAGTTTTGGCATTTTATTCTCAGTAGCTGCAATAAATATGGCTTTGTGAGAGGTCATTTGTGACTTACTTAGAAATCCTTGTATGAGCTGCTTCCTCTTACTTGGACTGAGAATGGGAAGCTGGCACGAAACAAGCAGTGTGGTTTGGAGAGCACAGCACCCATGTTCCTCATGCTTGATTTTAAGGATTTGTTCTGTCTTATAAACTAGTATGAGGCCAGTGGGTGTCAGGTGACCTCTGGAGCCAGCATGTGCAGCAGGGACATAGCATTGCCAAGAGGACTTTGGAATGGGCCCTGCTGGAGGGTGTAAATGGAGCCAAATATTGCTGCAGGAGAGCTGTGCTGCCTCTAACAGAGAGTGCCTGAGCACTGGGGAGGGCAGCCTGATCCAGCTTTGAAATTGGCCCTGCTTTGAGCAGGCTGGACCAGAGACCTCTATTCTGTGGTTCTTTAGGCCTGTGATGCTGCAGCCAGTTCATGATTGTACTCAGAAGTTGCCAACAAGCAGAAGTGAGACATGAAGTAGGAAATAACAGAAAATTTTCCATGGGTTCTTTCTGCAGCTTACAGCACTGACTGTATATTAAACATGCTAAGTACTGTACTGACTCATTTGAAAATGTTGTTTACAGCTGTTCCTGTTTAGGTTTTCCCTTTGTGTTTACAAATACATCTTTATGTCCTGCCAATTATCTGCAGTTGTGACCTGCTGCATCTGGGAAGCTCAGCTAGTGAGAGTCACGTGGCAGCTCTCCCTCTGCCTGTCCCTTGTGAAATGTGGTGGGACATGCTGAAATCATCTTGAACTAGAATTCAAGTCTGTCTTGTAACCTGTTTTCTCTGTCTTGCTCATGCACTTTCTTCAGAACATGAGGATTAGTAAGTGTTTTTTGTTTGTTTCTTTGTTTTTTTAAACAGCTCATTTGTGACAGGGACAGCCTGCTGTGGACACATCTCACCTCTGAGAATCTGGGACCTTGAGAGGTGAGTGAGCTTCCAGGTTACAGGGAGGGACTTGACAAGAAAAGTGAACAACAATGCAATATTGGAAATGCTGCAAAAGGGTATCATTCCTTTTGTCAATATAGGCCAGGGATGATAGAAGATGTGTTGAGGAGTGGGGGACAAAGCAAACCGGTGTGGAAAGGCATATGTGGGGAGTGGTTCTGGTTCAGTAACTTGGCTTTTCTTCTCAGCTTTTCCAGTTGATGGCACAGCCATCCTGGTTTCTTCCCATTACCTGTATACAGTCAAAATATACCCATTACACCCCCCTTTTCATCTGTCTCTGTTGATGCCTCCTCAGCCAGAGGAGGTGAGGAGGGTGATCCTTTTATCTCCCATTCACCCACTTCTCTGTGGTGCTGGGAAGCCAGAGGCAAACACAGGCTCTGAAGTCACCTTGTCCTGGCTGGCAACTCCAGTAACTCATAGAGGTGATGTGTGGCAACAGGTTATCTATGGAAGTGACTTAGGCACATTGTCTTCTCTTTGTCCTAATAAGCACTGAGGAGGTTAATTGCTGTGGCCTCTGATTTGGGGTCTTTGAGTAGTTCCTGTTCGGTGAAGGTGCTGACCTTAGCAACTGGGGAAATGTTCTTCTCAAATCTTGATGTGAGACTCAACTGCTGACAAATTTGAAACTCTCAGCCTGAGGGTCTTAGTGTAGTGATGGACAGATAGCAAATATTTCACAGGATTATTGGAACTGCAGCCCTGCCTTCCAGGACCAGGATGCTCTGGGTAGGAGTGGCACGGCCCAGATTATCCAAAGGAGTGCTGTCAGAAATGAGGTGAGCACTGGCAGAAGGGGCCTGAGGGATATCAGTAGAGCTGTATTTGGGGAAAGGGGGTGGAGGAGGATTGGTGTGGACACAGGGTACGTCTGAGACCAGTTGCCTTCTAATCTATAGTTTAAATAGTTTAGATTGTTTAAGTCAACTGTATCAAATACAAATTTATACCAGCTGTTTTTTTCTCTGAAGTAACAAAAATACTTTCCAACAATGCATCTTACAAAGGACAAGCTGGAGCAGGAAAGAGCACCAGTGTATTAGTTATGGTGCTTGTTTCTTAGTGATCCATCCAGTGGTGCCTTTGGAGTACCCCAGAAGGATGCAGGCTGTGCTGTGATACCCCTGCCCATCAAGTCTTCTGGCTGTTCTTGAATAGAGGCATCTGACAGGGGTGAGGAGATGGGCAACCCTCTCCCCCCTGCCCCAGCCTTTCTGACAGCCTTTCCCAAGGAAGCCTGAAGAGATAATAAAGCTGTGTAGAAAATAGGATTAAGGTAATGAACAAGCACAGCGGAGTTTGATCTTTCAATAATGTAAAAGCCTGAGTGACAGGCAAATAAAAAAGCCAAGGCAACCTAGGCCACTGGGCCTCTGTTGAAATGGCTAGAGTGTCAAACTTATTCTTCCCTCTTCACCTGTCACAGCTGGAATGCACCATGCCACTGGGTCTTTTCCTCTGCAGGGACCTGTGTGTGAGCTGGTAGACTCGTCAGCATGTGCAGGGTAGGAGGCTGAGTAGGAAGCATGGCTGGGACTCTAACCTGTGAAGCTTGATGTCATTATTCATAGAAAGGGAGTACAGAGCCATCCTTCCAGGTCTTGACTCTCCATAAACTGTTCACCTTCCTAGCAGAGCTTTGGATCCATCTTCAAAGGCTCTAGTGATTGCCCGAAGTGATCTTGTAGGGAATGCTGTCTATTCCTTTGAGGCTTTTGAATGTTGTCTTCCTGGTCAGACTCCAGGAGTGAGAGTGTGGTATGAAAACTTAAAATCTTAGAGCCACCCAGGACTTAAAAACTCCTCCTGTGCTCAATGTGTCCTGATAACATCTGGCAGTCAGAGCCAGGGCCTCTAGTTTACTGCTTACCCTTTTCTTGTGGCCACAAAAGGGTCCAGAGGCTGCCCTGCAGAGGCTGAACATGGCAAGGATATTATGTCTAAGAACAGAATCCAGGTAACTTCTATAAAAAAAAAAAAAAATGGGAAGGGTAGAATGATGCATATGGTGTGTTCTTGAAAATCTCAGGATCCTTAGCACCACTGAGGTGTTTGGTGCTGTCTAGGATCAGTTAGTTCAGTGAGGGGAGTTTTCTTTGCATCGGGGGGATGAGTAAGTAGCAGTACAACAGTTTCTGTGCCATTCTCTTCCATTGGGGTAGGTGGTCTTTTTTACCCAACAGCTGAGATCTGGAACGTGCTACAAAAGGATTTAAAGCTTAAATAACCTTTTGTGTACTGATCATCTTAGTTCCAGGCCAGATAAGTCTTTGGCTGGTGCTTGTTGCTGTTGGTCATGGTATGTTTTGTATTTATGACCTTCGCTGTTCCCTGACCCTGGGGCAGCCATTCTCATCCCTCCAAGAGCAAGGGGATAATATCTTCACCTGTAAATATGTCCTGTGCTTTGAAAAGGGCTTGATTGGTTTTGGTGTAGAGGAAATTTTTAGCGGGGAAAGGAAACGCCCCTTGCTGCATCCCGCTCCCACAACTGTCTTTCATTTCTGACTCTGCTGAGATGATGGCATTGGATCAAAGCCACAACAGGCAGCAACAAGCAATTGTCAAGGGAGTCTAAAGCAGGGGAATGACTGCATAATGCCAAAACACTGTCTCTGATGGCTGAAATTCCAGCTGCTGCTACACCTGGCCCTGTCTCCTGTAATGAAGGAGGATTTAGATTTTTTTTGTATGCTTTTGAAGCTGGCTAGCTGCACTTCTGGAGGACATCTCTCACTCCTCACTTGCTACATTGTGCCATCTGATTGCTTTTAGATGTGGGGAAGTTGCTGTGCACTTATTCTCACTCTGGATCAAGGGGTGTGTGTGTAAAAGCAGCTGTAAGTTCAGTGATTAGAGGCCTGCAAGGGAAACAGTGAGCAATATGGGCCACACGATACTAACCTGTGTCCCTGCATCAAGTATCAGGGCTTGCTGACTCCTTGTCCTCTTCCAAGTACCCTTGTCCTTCCTTTAGTGAAGGATATGATGGCAGCTGCCCCTCTTGCAGGTCAGGTTCTTCTGCTCACTTCTGCCTTTCTCTATTCAGACTGTCCCGCCTTGTTTGCCAGTGTGAGTGTGTGGCTCAACAGAACAGACACTTAATGGCAAGCAAGAGAAAAGGAAACCTTATTCAGATCCTCCTCCTCTTTCTTCTTCTTTCTATTGCCTTTGGGAGTTTAAACTCCTTGGAAGATGAGGGTCATGCACTACTGGCAGCTCCAAGGCCAGCATTTGTCATTTGCCTGCACAGACAAATGTTGTTGCTTCCCATGTTACTGGGGTGGTCTTGCATGTTGTTAAGAGACAAATGCCCCTGTCTCAAGGATGCTTCTCCAAAAGATAGAATAATCCAGAGGTTCTTTGCAGCAACTCTTGGAGCTATTCTGCAAAGCCTGACATTTGAAATGGACCAGTGATTTGTCTTACATGGCAGTCTTCATGCTATAAACAGTTTGACTGTACAAATCCTACAGTGTTCTTTCCTGTGACATGATGTGACATGCTGCAGGGCACAAGAGCTCTGACAACTGAACCAAAGTTAGCTGTGCCCTGCAAGCCACCCAGATCCTCTACCTTTTAAACAGCCAGTCTTTGTCCAACTCCTCCCCCCTTTTGATGGTATTTTTGGCAGAGTGGGGATTTTGTTTGTTTGTTTTCTGGTTTTTTTTGTTTGGTTTTTTTTTAAAGAACCCTCTAATTTCTTGTTCGGTTTTTCTCCCGCTCCTGAGCCCTTTGAAAGTGGCTTTATGCCGTCACTGACACCAAACTGACACTTTGCGTTTCCCCACTTCTTATCCCTTTATGGCAACAGATGTTGAAATTTTGTATCCCTTTTATCTGTCCCTCTTTGCCCTCTTCCTGTAATTAGGTTTCCCTTGTTAGCAGTACAAAGTGGCCCGGTTTGCTGCCTGGCCTTTTGAGCCATTGTGTCGGAGCACATTTTTTTCCTCCTCTTTCGGAAGAGTTCCTTCCCCCTTAAGTAATAGGCAGGGTGTGGGCCAGAGCTGTGGCTTTTTCTTGTTTCTTTGTTCTCCATTTATCTCTGCCACCTTTTTCAAAGAGATGGAGAAAAAAAATAGAGAGTGCGTGGAAGGGGAAGATACAGAGTTGCATTTCTTGACCATCAGCCCCCCCTGCTCTTCAGGTGTTCAAGGCAGGTGCCTTTGATGTCTGCAGGTTTTGGGGAGGTGGGAGGTAGAGGATTCATGTGAGTGACTTGGGAGTGGAGGAGAAGGGAGATTCATGTGTATGGATGGTGCCCGCAGCAGAGGGTTGGGAAGGAGTCTCAGGTAGCCAGGTAGCTGCTGAGCAGGTTAGTAATCTGTTCTGCCTATAGTTTTATTGCACTGTGCCCTTTCTTTGCAAGAGCCAGCATTAGTGTTACCATCTTTAAGCAGCTGGCTGAAGTTTGCTAATGTGCTGCTGCTGCTGTATCCCTGGTGTGTGTTTCCATGGGTCCCTTGCTAGGTTACATCTGTCTGGGCCATGGAGGGGGCAAGAATGAGTTGCTGTCTTTTCAACTTTTGGTTTATGTTGATCTGCATCCATTTTGGTGGCTCTTCAGAGCCCATGGAGTTAAAATTTGTGCTCCTTGTACTGGTCTTAAACAGCAAGTGTAATTTGAGAGTTGAAGCATATAGCACTGAACACTCTGGTCAGCTGATCACTACTGATAATTTCCTGTTTAAATCCAGTCCTTCTTGACTTTGTCTCCTGTTGTGCTCCAGTTTTTAATTGTGTGGAAGTAGATAAGTGAAATGAAAATCTGCAGGTCTACTTCTTAGTTATAAGTCTTGCTGAATGTTTTCAATAAAAGTTTTTAATGTAGAAGCTTGGCTCAAGGCTTCTTAGTGTTGTGCTCTAAAATAATTTTTGTAGAAGAGCATTCTCTCCACAGCTTTGAACACCAAGGCTTATGCAAGTTTGAGACCCTGTAATTTAATCACCAAAGGAGCTGTTGGGTGAAGGAAGCACATATATTCAGAACTGGAGTTGGTAGATCAAAAGGAAAGGTAATTGACTCCAAGAAGTGTGGGGTGTCTGTTTCACCCAGGCATTTAAACTGGATTTATCCAGTCACAGAAAAGTGGGTGCATATGTCTGTTAACAGGAAAGACAAGCAATAGCAAATATTATCCTGTCACTGATACCAGTTTCACAGGATTTGGGGAGCAGCAGAATAAATGTGGTAGATGTGGAATACCCTTTCCAGCCCTGCTTTTCTATAGATTCATATGCCAGGCATCTTTTTTTGCCAAGGAAACTCCTCCAGGTTTTGGAGGAAAGAGGCTCCCTATTCTTTTCAGACTTGCTTTTCTTTCTCAGCATCTCTGTCTTGGCTAAACACAGTTTTAAATCACAATGACCAATCCAGACCTTGAAATCTTGAGTGTTGTTGGAAGCAGGACACCAGGCCTATGGCTGGCTTGAGCCCGTTCTGGAGAAAGCTTACTCATGCAGGGAGTCTCTTAAGTGGTGGTGTCTTGGATGACTGTCCCTTTTAGAAGACTTTATTGTGTTCAGAACTCTGTCTCCTGTCTGTAATGGATAGCTTCAGTCTTGTCTGTGCAATGTATTCCCATGGTATGCATGTTTTCTTAAAACTGAGGCCTTGTTGTTCTTTACTGATTTCTGGTTGGGCTTTGGTTTTTGTGACACCATATTTCTGAACTCTCTTACATAAGCTGGGCACCTTCTCCCTTCTTTTTGTTAAGAGGGCTCTGGTCCATCTTAACCTAAATGTAAAATCATTGTAAGAGGAGGAACATACAGGTGTTTATCCTAAACCCTTTCTTCCCCTTGGCAGTCTTGGCCCTGTCTCACTAGAAAGGACCATGAGGCCAGCTCCTGCCTTTTGGATGTGTGCATGTTCAGGGCATGCTGCGGCCTTTGAACTCTTGTTCAGGCATATTTATGACAACTTTACAAGGTCCTGAACAATCAGAGAGCATGGGTTGGGGCTGGACACTCCAAGCACATCAATCAGTTTCATCCCTCTGAGCCAAAGCAAAAGTAATCTTTATTTTTCCCTGGGTTGAGAGAGAATCAACAGAGGCAAGAGAGAAGAATGGGAAAGAGTGAATGAGGAACCCCCTCTGTCACTGGCTAGTGGTAGCTCATTTAAACAGATGGCTTTGTTTTGATTTGGACTCTCCATTTTTTTGTCTCCCCACTAAAGGAGACCTGCAGAGCTGTGTCCAGAAAGGGAGCAATGCAGCCGCCTGTTCCCACACAAGTGGGGCGAAAGGCGAGAGGCTTTGAGAATTCCCCGCTTCTTTTCCTCGCCTCCCTCTTTTTCTCTTCCTCCAAGAAATCACAGTTTGAGAATTCCCCCCTACTCCTCCCGTTGGAAAGAAAGACAGAGAAGACATTCTTGACATTCTTTGCAGAGAAAAGGGGTTAAATGTCTGAATTTGGGGGTCACCATGTTATACAAATTGCAATCTAATCGTTTTTACAAGAACACACGTGTGCTAAGAAAAGGAGCCATAGACAAGAAAGAAAAGGGGATAGACAATCTTTTTTGTCCTATCTTCTTTTTTTTTTCCCCTCAAGGTTTTGGACTATTGTCATGTCCTGTCTCTCTCCCCTCCTCACCCCCGAGAGGGAGAACATTGGTTTTATAGTTAAATTGGTTCGTAAAGCAGAAGGGCTTGGTGCCATTTCTGTTTGTTTTCCCAAATAAAAGCCCCAGCAGGGTCTCTTTTGCACCGTTGTGGCTTTATTTGAAGAAACTGGCTTTTTCCCATAGCCCAGTGTGTCAGTTTATCCTCTGAACTTAACCTTATGGGAACCCGAACAACAAAAACTCACAGGGTCCCAGAGCTGGAAAGGTAAAGAAATTGTATCTTTTTATTGGACCATTTAAAATGTGTGTGGGCCAATTCAGAGAAAGCAGAAGAAAAGAAGGCAAAACTCCCTTTTCTGTCTCTCCTCTCAACACAATCTCAGACCATCGTTGGTGTCTTTCCCCCCTACTGCCTCGAGTCCCTTCAGCTGCACTGAGGAATCAGAGAGGGGCATTTGCCCTGAAAATCACTTAAAACAGCATCTCTGAGCCATTTCACTTGGAGGTGCTCCCTCAAAATTCCCCAATCCAATCCCACACCTACCTGCAGGAATTAGTAGCCTGGTCTAAATGCAGGGGCAGCTTTGGGGTAGAAGAATAATTTTGCCAAGGATCTGCGTTTCTCCTTATGTACAATACAGATGTTGTTTGATCAAGCCTTTCCCTTCTTAGGATAAGTTGGTGCATCCTGTCAGTGCCTCAGCTGCTATTGCAAAGCACCTAGAAGAGACAGCAGCTCAGCTCTTCCCTTTGGTTTTGGTGAAGTCTTCTAATTGGGTGACAGAAATTGTGCAAATGCTGCACTTGGGATAATTATTTTGAAATGGATTTGTTTTCCTTTCTTGTTGTTTGATACTCAGATCAAATATCCCAGTGTATGGAACTGAACAGGGCTCTTTATACCTTTTTTTTTTTTAAGTATATGCTTCCCACCTGTCTGGTTTCAAATAGTTATTGAGGCTGAAATACTGGTTTACAGCTCTCTTTGGTTTCTGAACAGTCATCTGCTTATGTGCAATAGATTCTCTTCTTTGATGGATGATCACAGTTCACAGATGAGGATTCCAGAGCAAGTGAATTGTCCTCAGTTTTGCACATCTCTGTTTTCAACAGATGTTCAAAATTCAGCAGTTTCCTAGAGTTTGCATATTTACATAATATCAATTCTAGTGAATTGGGGTCACCAGAAATTGAGGGTAGGGAGAAAAATGTTTCATTCCAGCTTTTGGAGTGTAGTTTCTTGTGTACTGGAGACAGCTGGGCAAGGTACTCAGCAAATGGGCAGGTTCCAGGGAGGTAGGTGCAGACTTCTTTTGGACTCTGACTATCAGAAAGATCTCAGGGAGATCTTGAGCTTTTATGGCCACACAAATAGTTGCAGTGGCTTGGGAGGTCGTATATAACTTTAGCTTGGTGAAGCAACATCCCATGGGTTATCTGGAAAGTAACTATCTGGGCTCTGCCATGACTGATCTTATTTTGTCTTCATATTAGTGATTGAGAAGGAATAGAACTTGAAGCTGCTTTTAAAAAAAAGAACAAGAACTCAAAGAAACCAGACTGTTTCTTCCCTTCACTTTGCTTCCAGGCTGCCTGTCTTCTGGAGGTATCAGGAGAGCTATGCTCATGGCTAGATTTCTGGCATGGAAAGGAAAGAGTGAAATATGGAAATCCTGAATAAATATCTGATTTTAAAAGTTATTTTTAAAAGTCTTGAAGAACTTGAAAATTGATCTAGATGAATCAAAGGATTCTCTGTAGTGTCTGAACAAAATGCCTTTCATTGTTGGACTCATCAGTTGGATCCATTTACCAGGCAAGTCGACTTGGTTTAAACATCTTGTTCTATCACCAAGGAGTCTGGAGCCTAGTGCCAACACAGTTTTTCCTGTAGTAGGGATGAAATAGGCTGCTGGATTTGCTCTGGCTCTGTTCCTTGTGGGCAGGTACTGGATTATTGCCAATATTATTCGGTCTGTCTAGATGCTTAACAGGAAATATGAAAATTAGGAATATTATGAGATTCCTCATCACTCGAGGCTTACCTGTGTGTTTGTAGGTGCTGCATTGGCCCAGGTGGTTTGTGGTTAAAGTGCTGAAGTTGAGAGCTCTTGCTCTAGAGTGGTCTTTCCAGAAAACTTGCATTGTCACATTTGTGGTTCTGCCTCACCGAGCTCCCCTGGTGCAGAGTTGTTTCTGTTGATGCCACCCAGCACTGGGACTGAATGCAGGCACTCTCTAACCCAGGCTGTTCAGTACAAGGACAAGCAAAGCTCCAACCATCTGCACAGGTAATTACCTGGCTTGCCTGAAGAAGACCTGGGAGTGAAACAGCTCCTTGCTACTGCTGGAGGGCCATGGCAGGGTGGAGAGATGGTGTAGCCCTTCCATGTTTGGGCTTACTTGGTCTTCACAGACACTTCCTGACTAACTTTCATGTCCCGTAACAAGGACAGGGCCTCTGAAGTACTGAGGATCAGCCTACCTGGGATTTGAAAGCTGTTTAGGTGAAAAAGGGACCACAAATGAAAGAAGGTGGCTGTTTCCTGCTGTGTTTGGCTGATGCTGGTGAAAAAGGTCCAAGATAGCTATGCCATCTCTTCTGTTCCTCATGGAGAAGGTATCTTTTGTCCCTCTAAGTTGTTAGAAACCATTGGTGATGTGCTGGTGTAGCTGCTGCTATTCTGTTGCCTGTTCATGGGTTATCTTGATCCTTTATGGATTATTAAGAGTTAGCTGTGGGTTTTGCTCCCAAGAAAGGGGGAAGCTGTTCACGTATGAGGTTTGAGGGATGGGATTATTTGGGATAACCAAGAGTGGACAATTTGTGGGCACTAACTGTGATGCCAAGACTGGAAGAGTTGTAGTAGCAGAATTCCCTTCCCAGCATGGGCTCAGCATGGCTATGTATGCTGCAGGCACATAGAGCTAGTCTGGCATGGTGATAGCTGTCCAGAGACACCTTAATCTGCTGAATAAAGGGAAATACTAATCGTGTTCTGCATCTTTTTCACCTTAAGTGTGCCCATGCCAGAACACATTGGTGTTTTGTTTGTGTCCCCAGTGGAGAGCACAGTAAATTTTCCCCTGGTGCCAGATGGTTAAGTGCTTCACTGTACAACTACCACATTGCCTCTGTAAATTGCCAAAGACCTGCTCCTGTTTCCAAGGGCTGCAGATCCCACCTGAGAGCTGCTTTGGCTGACCTGTTCTTGGGCCAGGAGAACTAAATTGATTAACAAACCAGCAAAGCAAGAGGTTTACTTTGCTGCAGTAAGTTGCAAGTATCTATGCTCATTTTATGCCTACAGAGAAAAGCCAATCCTTTTCTTTTCTTTTCTGCTTCCTTTTTTTGATGCCTTTTCTTTCATTTTTGTTGCCTGGGATGGAAGTGTAAGCAGAGGGAGGAAAACTGGTGTGACTCTGTAAGTGCTTGGGTACCACTGCAGAGAGGTGTGAAGGCATGGAGAAACACTGGGAGTGAAACATCTGGGTGGTGCTCAGGGTCCAAGCTGCTGGTGCTTCCTAGAGCTTGCTGGGGTAGCTTACCTCTTGGGAGTAACTCCTTGCTCCTGCCTGAGCAACAGGCAGAAGATTCTGTCAGTTGGGCAGTCTGGCCTCTTATGCATCTCACAAGTAGTCCAAGGATTCTTGTCTGGGAGAGCAGCTGACTCCTCCTCATACCTCTGTTGTCTGTCTTACAACTCTGGGCCTGACATATATCTTGTAGGATGAAGAATGTTTTGCAGAAGCCTTGATAAGGGCTGTATGCATGTCCATTTGTTCTGCTGGCTTTGCAGAATGGCAGATGGAGAGGATCTGTGTGCTTGGAAGGGTGGGGGAGTGCCAGAGCACTCATGTCCATCCATGTCTCATTCCACAGTGGATCTGATGGCCCATCTGTGCTGACCAAACCCCATTGCTCTTGCTCACAGTGCTCAAACCACAAGTACTTCAACCTCTCAACCCACAGACAGGTGCAGAATTGCTGCTGGGCTGGTTTACAAGTAACCTTCCAAGGGTTAATGTATTGTGAGAAGGTTGCAAAGGGCTGAAGCCTGGAATCCCCTCGATTCCTTGCCTGGAGAAACACAAAGTCCAATAAGCCAGCACCCCTGGATTCGTGTTGGGGGGGATTAATTCATGCACTTGATGTTAAAGCTTGTCCGAGAGGTTTGCATGGGGGGGCCATTGCTAGGGCTGGTTGGCCTCTCTAAATGGTTGCTAGGGCCCTGGCATCAAGGTCCAATGTAGCTGCCCACAGCCACGGTCACGGAGGGAATTACACAGCCACAAAGAAATTGTTATTCTACATAATCTGCTCTTTGGAGAGTGACTGTGGGGAAACAGGCTGGCCCCAGCATGCCGCCAGCTCTGTGATCATAGAAGCGTGCTGGCTGCAAAGATCGGCCAGGGCTCGCCTTCTGATCTGGGGACACCAGGGCTCGAGGCGCTAATCTGCTTTATCAGCGATTTCTCTCTCCTGACACAAAGGTGTTTACTTGTTTTAACATCTCCCAGGACTCTATTTCTCCTTTTGTGTGGTCTTTATCCCCCGACGAGGGCTTTAGCCCAGATTACAGACAGAATTAAGGCATTTGGCGATGTGCCTCAGAACTGTGTGATGCTGGATCAAGGAGCAGAATGTAACAAAATAATGGAGGGAGATGCTGAGAGTGACCCCACTGCGGGATCCGTGCTGTTGGCTTTCAGGACTGCTTCATTGTCCTGAGAACCAGGAGGCTGTTGGTGAGGGGTGGCCGTGCAGCAGAGTTTGAAAAGCAGGTGCTTCAAGTTTTATTGTGTCCAGCATTTTTGATGTAGAGGGTGTGAGGAGAAGGAGAAGGAAAAAAAGGAGGGTTTGCAATAGGTGGCCATTTCAAGAAGCTGGGCAGATTGCCCACTCCATTCCCAAGAGTCTGTCATGTCTGAATACCACTGGCTGCTGCAGAAGGTGGAAGGTCCACTGGGACCCAGGGAAGGGGCTCAAGCTTCTTCTTGCAGTCTGGCAGGCCGGGCCCTCACCAGGCACCATCCACCAGGTGAGCTACTGGTTCTGTATATAAACAAGCAACAGAGTGATACCACCACAAAACACTTAGCATAGAGCTTCATGGAGATCTTGCTTTTGCTCTTTCACTGCAGGTAAGGAATTAAAAAGGAGGGAAGGGTCAAAAAAAGGAGAAAAATCTAGCCTTTGGAAGGTCATCTCCACATAACTGATCATTGGGGTGGCTGCTTTTGACCTATCACGTTCAGCCCCAGATATGGTGTTTGTAGAATGTGGTATAACTGGAGGGGTTGAGGAGAGCAGCCATGGCAGACTGGGTTGGGAAAGTCTGATTTGCCTGTGGATCTGTGCTGTGTGTCAAAGATCTAGGGAAATACCCCATTGGACAGTATTTTGAAGGACAGAATATGGGATGGGATTGAACACGTAAATGGCTCTTGCAGACTATTTGGAGTCTGACTAAGCTGGAAGTTGTCTCCTATGGAAGTGGAGCCATATAATTCAGAATACTGGTCACTTCTCCCAGGGAACAGGATCCCATTCTGCTGGGGGTCAGCTGTGCCTGCACCTTGGCTCTTCCTCTTTCAGCTGGGACTCCTGCTGGTCACCCTTCATGACTCTTCGTGGTCATAAAGGTCAACCAGTAGCAGAAGCTGGGGGTGGGAGAGGAAAACTGTGTGGGCTTTTGTATTCTGTTATATCACAGAAATGAGATCTGGAAGACTTCAGTGACACCATCTCTGCTCTGGCCACCTGAACTGGAAGGGCTTTTTGCTCTGAATGACTCTTCCCCTAATGTGTTTCATTGCAGTGGTCAGCTGTTGACCTGTTTAGGGACCGACTTCCACCGTGGAGCTGGAGTCCTGGATGTGTTCTACGAAACGCCCTCCCTTCTCCTTTCTTGTGGGTATGACACCTACATCCGCTACTGGGA
The DNA here is from genome assembly GCA_013397555.1 of Urocynchramus pylzowi. Taxonomy (NCBI): domain Eukaryota; kingdom Metazoa; phylum Chordata; class Aves; order Passeriformes; family Fringillidae; genus Urocynchramus; species Urocynchramus pylzowi. Next base: position 482,129 of record VZRH01007414.1, read on the forward strand.
CATACGGACCAGCACCAGGTGAGCCTGCCCTGCTGGCGTCTGGGGCACACCTAAGGCTCCTGGACTGTCCTTGGGCAGCTCAGCTCTGTGCCTGGGAGCTCAGCTCTCACTGAATTAGCTCCTTCAGGCAAAGTGGATGCAGGAGTGGAGGCTCAGCCTGCTCTGGTTTGTGTTGCCCTTGCAGGAAGTGTGTCCAGGAGTGGGAAGAGCCCCATGACAGTGCCCTGTACTGCATAAGGAGTGATAAGAACCATATGATTGCCAGCGGCTCTTCCTACTACGGTGTGGTGCGCCTCTGGGATAAGCGGCAGACTCGGTGCCTGCAGGTGAGCACCACTGGGAGGCTGAGCAGCAGCAGAGCTTCTCAGCTGTTCTCTGGCAGCCCAGTGTGCATGCCTTGTGGGAAGAAGAAAGAGGGGCTGCTGGGCTGTCTTTGGGGCTAGTCCACCATGGCAAACCTAACCTATATGCAGGGAAAGCCTGCTTTCTTAGACATCTCGGCCTTTAGAGCTGTAACAACAGCCAGCGTCTTTGGGCTGACCTTGTTTCTGAAAGGTTGATTCTCCTGTTTTTTGCAGAGCTTTCACCTGTCTTCACCCACCAGCAGCCCAGTGTACTGCCTCCGTTTCAGTACCACCCACCTGTACGCTGCCCTGGCATCAGCCCTGCACGTCCTGGACTTCACGGCCTCGTGAAGGGCACCACAGCTGCTTCTGGTGACCCCAACTCAGCAGAGCTGACACTTGGCTCAGGGAATTGCAGGGCAGGAGAGGTGAGAAAGGCCCACAAGGCTTCTGAAGGGACTTTTTTGCCTGTCAGAAAGCTACAATGAAGAGTGCACAAAGGGCCAAACTTTCTCAACCTTTCCTGCCTGTTACTGAAAATAATAGGCCAATTGTCCTTTATCCTTTTTATTTTGTGCAAGTCAGGAATTGTTTTATTAACTGTGTTCCTTTTTTCCTTCTTCTTTTTCCTTCCTTTTTTTCCTGTGGATACATCATTTGAGGGGCAGGTTGAGCCAGGATGCCCCATCAGCTGTGTGCTGGTCAGTTTGAGATCAGCCAAGCTCTAAGCATGTGAAGCAAGACTAGGCTGTGTGTGGGGTGAACTGATTTAGTGGAAGGGAAAGGTGCCTGGAGCGAGGCCCACCTTTCTCCTTAACTTGCTGTTCTGACAGCTGCTTGTGTTGTCCTTCACAGCCAAGAGCAACAATTGAGCTAAAAGGCAGAGCCAGCCCTGCTCTCAGTGTGCCTCCCCAAGTTGGCCGTCAGGTCAGGCTATGCACTTGGCAGGGCTGAAATGGTCGTGTTTTGCTAAATAAAACTGAAAGGAAACAAAAGAGATTGTATGTTTTGTTTCAAGTCCTGAAGGGGCTGTGATGTTACCTGCTGATTGCAGGGGCCTGGGTGTGTGGGGGAAGTTGGACCTATTTTAACATGCTGTCTCCATGTCTAATAGATCTCTCTCCCTGGCTACACCCTGTGACACTGCTGCATTGAAAAGGGTTCCTGGGAGCTTGGATCTCCTGTCACTTTTTCAAACAAGAATTTACAAAGTAGGATCTGTGAGTCATTGGGTGCCTGCATAATGAAGCAGCAAACCAGACTAGTATGAACACCTGGATGTGATTTACTGGGATCCTGCAGACACATCCAAGTGGGCTCTGCTCCTTTTCGTGTCATCCTTCTGAACCTGACGTGGGTCTCTGAACAACCATAGCTTTCAGCATGCTCTGTGCTGTGTGATTGGGTGTAGAGAATGTGCTGTGAGTGGTGTCTGGGGTCTGGCCCTCCTTGGGGAAGGAAGTGTGGGAACCCTACTTGGTTGAGTTTGGGTGTCTTGGATAAGTAGAGGAGAGGTTTTTATCACAAACTAAGAGCACTCCTAGGGTGAGTCACTCAGCACGGTGCTTTGTTAGAACGTTCATTTCCACTGTCAAGAGGCTGCTCTTCCCTTGTGATGCACAAGAATTGGAGAAATATGTTTGCTGGAGCCCCAGACTCTAAGGAATTGTCATGGTTTGAAAGCAGCCTCATCAGGGGAACTATGTTAGGAGCCCATGAGCAGCTCACTTGAAGGTAGGGTTTGCTTGGGTAGTAACTGTTCAAGTATGAACTGGGATGGAACAACATTTAGAAATCTAACCAAGGGGATGGCTGTTGGAGGAGTTGGTAAAGCAGCACAGGGTTGTCCCTGTGCAGTGAGGTTTGTAATAGTCCATGTTTGTGCCTTCACAGAAGGGTGGGCAGCCACTGCTTCCCCTCCGTGCCATGCAAATGGAGGCAGCTGCAGTTGGTTCCTGCCCTCTGCACAGCCCTGTCACCTTGTGGATGGCTGGCACTAAGGAAGCAGCTGCATGTCTTCCTCTTTACCCTGTTTCATAGGCTGTGCCCACTCAGGTCTAAACATTGATGCTGTTTGCAGAGATAACAAACTCACCAGAGCATCCTTCTGACTGCATGGAGGAGCCTCATAACTGCACAGGAGGGAGCTGCTTCCAAGCACATCCCAGGCAAGTAATGGGTGTGAGGAGGGAGTTCTTCTTTTCCAAACATTACTGCCTTTAGCAAAGGTGACAGATGGGGAATTCCCAAGGTGTCATGTTGGATGGGGACAGGACTGCTGGTTGTGGATGTGGTGTACTTCCTTTGCATACTACAGCTTCCCACAATTCATAGAAGGATCATTCCATCCCTGGAAATGTTCCAGGCCAGGTTGGATGGGGCTTTGAGCAGCCTGGTCTAGTGGAAGGTGTCCCTGCCCATGACAGGGAGGTTAGAACTAGATGATCTTTAAGGTCCTTTCCAACACAAACCATTCTATAGTTTTATGAAATGTCTGCATAAATCAGCAGGCCAGGCAGCAGACAGGTCAACTGCTCTGCCATCTTTCTGGGCTTACAGAGATTCCTCCAAATGGCTCTATTAACAACAACATTTTTATTAGGTAAGGCAAAATAAACACCATGAAGCTGTGCCAGAGAGCTGCCCCTCACCTCAACCTGAGCAGCCACTGCCTACTGGGTCTTACAGTCTCCATCCCCACTGTTAGCTGCCTTTATCTTCTTCAGCTCCTTCTGCAGCTGCTCTTCTGCAGCCAGGATCTCCTTCGGCTTCCGGTACTGTAGGACAGAGAAATGCCCTTAGCACTCCTGAACTCCTGTTCAGCCTCTGCTCCAAGCAGCCCAACTGCAGCCTGCTGCTGCCAGCCAGCAAGGGCCTACTGCCAAGGGAGGCCTTGCCATTACCAGCAGCCGCTGAAGCCCATTTAGAGAGGTGGTGCCACCAAGCTAAAGACATTTGCCAAGTTCTGGAGTGTCTTTTACAGTGCAAGTAAAACTTTCCAGTCAGGTGTGGAATCCTGGCCCCCACCAACCCCTCTGGAATATCCTGGCAAGCAGATCCTTGCTGTGCTCACTGACCGTATGCTCACAAGTATGTTATATATATATATATATATATATATATAAAATATATGGTTGGGTTTTTTTTTTAATGCAGAGAGAAGTAAGAGTTGCAGTTCCTCTCTCTTCCCCTCAGAGGCCTCTCACCCAGCTGCAGCTTAGTGGTGGATGCAGGTGCTTTTTGCAAGGTTTGGCCAGTAGCAAACAGAAGCTCCGGAGGACTCAAGGTGTTCTTGGCCCATTTCCTCTGCACATGCAGCCCAGGTCTGCTGCCAGGTTTCTCATGGAGGGTGTGCCCTCGGTGTAGCTGACTTCTGCACTGAATAAGGTTAACACCTGTTGCTCAAAAGCATCTGTCTGCTCCTTGCAACAAGAAGTGCGTGTCCACGTTGCTAGACAAAGCAGCAGGTGATTATTTTTTTTTATTCTGCTTTAAGACTCCGAGACCTCAAAGTGCAGCAGATCCTTGGGCTTTTACGCTCTGAGACAAGAGAAACTTAGTGTCACTGAGAATGGAGGCTTGCTCAGGCCTGAGGGAGGGAATACATGGGAAACAGGGCACGATAGACAATCTTCCACCTGCATGTCACCTGAAGCAGCAAGCAGGGCCTCTCCTGCTGCCTGGGATCTTTGGCTAGTGTCAGCATGCCCAGTGTAATCTGAAACTCCCACCGACTGTGTGACAGAGAAGGAGCTGCATGGGTGACCCTCAGCTCTGCCTCATTTCCTCACGTGTAAGAACTTTAGCTTCTTTGTGGACATAAAGAGAAGGGCAGAGTGCTGACCTGCACGGTTAAAACCTCACCGTGATGATCAGGGTGTTGTTGGCATGGGTGAAGCTCAGGGCAGCTGCATCCAAGGGGAGGCGGTACCGGTCCAGATCAGGAATAGAGAACTTTTTATAGTACCTACAAATGAGAGAGGAGGCAGAAATAAGGAAGGTGAGGTTTCTATTCTGCCACTAGGAGTGCTGAGGCACAGCCTGCTGGTCTATAAAGTGTACATGAGGACAACGGACCTCTCGGGGTTGGCAGGAGGCCCTTGTGCCATGTTGTGTGCCTGCCAGTGCCCCCAGGCTAGCAGGAGCACTAGAAACAAACCTCCAAACTGGAAACCAGAGCTGGCAAAGTCCTGAAGAGCTTTGGTGTGTGACAGCAGGCTTGGTCCCTCCAGCTTGTCTGTATGTGTAGTGCCAGCTATGGTTAGACTACTCAGCCTAGCAAGGTGTTCCTTGTCTTTTTCCCTGCTCATGGCCTCTCATTCCCTCTAAGTAACAGCTTTCTTTAGCTTTTGTCAAAATAGCTGTCAAAGCTCTTGTGCCATATGACTTACTTTCCTCTGTGAGGTACCATTTTGTATTGTAATCCTTCCTAAACCCCTCTTTTTAACTTCTTGCTGTACTTCCTAGGTAGCTTCTTGCTTTGGTGGCACGGTGGTGCTTATGCATACCAGGCATAAGTAGGCACAGATCTCCAGGTTGTTCTGCCCACAATCACCTGAGCCTCTGCTCTGCAGCACCTCCATGCAGCATCTCCTGCATGGTGGCTGTGGTGCTCCTCTGCACTTAGAACTCTCCTAGGTGTTCCTTCCCTCATTTCTATCCCAGTCTTCCAATAACCTCTCACATCCAAGCAGAAGACAGAGAGGTTTTTGCCAGCTAAGAGAACTCCTAAGACTTTGGAGCCAGAACCCTGTAGACCTGTGTCTGTGTTTGCCTGAGATCTTCTGTGCTTGGCATTGCTTGCCCTGCATCTACTGCTTCTCTCTGGGGCTGCACCAGATACACTGGCTTGTGGTCCTATGCCCACCTAGAGGCATGGCTGGATTCTTAGTCTCTTCCACCACTCTTGTGGGCAGTCCTCTCCAAGGAACTGACCTGTAGCTGGTACTGAGGTGCCTGGAGCAGAGTGGGAATAGGCAGTGGCTGCTACCATGAGGGGTTGTTCTCAATTCAGCTGGCTGTGTGTGAGGCTTGGCCTCTCTCGCTACCTCTGCCCAAACTGCAGTTTATTTTCCAAGTCACGGTGAAAACAGCTACAAAGGGCAAATGGCTTTCCCGGTGCAGTGGGAGGAATGTACACGGCTTGTTACCGCAGGGCTCAAACCGTTCTGTGTTGTCACTGCTGTCGGTATTTGGAAAAGGTGGCAGACATGGATAATAAGGGAGATGTCAAAGGTTAAACAGCAGAGATTAGATGAACACAAAGACATGTTAAGGAAGTGTTAACTTCTTACCGATTAGACAAAAAAAAAAGCAGTACACAGAAAAAAACCCACTGTTTCAAAAGGGCCTTGGGAGTCATCAATGAAACAGCAGCATTCTGCTGCCCCAGGACTAAGGAGAAGGGGAGAAGAATGGCTTTGGCTGGCCTCAAACTAAAATCTGTGACAAGATCAAAGGAAACCAGATCTGCCTTGCCAACCCCTCCTCCTCCTAACATTACCACTGCCTCTCACTACAATAATTGAATCAGGTTTGGCGTTTGGGGAGGTGGCTTTCTAGGTTTGTTTTTAGAGTTCAGTTTAATGGATTTATTTTACAGCAAGAGGTTTTAAGCAAATCCCACTTGAGCAGCCCTTGCCGTGGCCAGAGGGAACAGAGTGACTGGTGGAAGTGAAGAGCTCCTGTCTGGGCTGGGGAGGTAGCTGATGGGTGGTTATCCCAGCCGATGCAGGCTGATTCTCTGCCCTCTCCTCTCACCCCATGGCCAAGGGGCAGTATTACACTCTAAGCCCAAGTCCTGGCCTGAGATTCACAGTATGTATGTGGAATCACCTCTATTATTTTCCTACTGGAAACCCACTTTTTGTTAGTCCGTGGGGAAAACTGCTACTGGTATGCTGAGAATTTAGAGCTGAGCTACTCAGTGGTGACTTGGCAGCCCATCCTGTTACTTGTGCCTCTGGCTGGCCGTCAGCACAGCTCTGTTGCTCAGAAGCAGCATGGCTGACTTCCAAGGGTTGGAGAGGCTCCGAGGCTTCCTTTCTCTCCCGTAGTGATGTGTGCTCTCTCTGTGGATTCCATGCTGTTGTTGCTATCTTGGAATTAGTTGCTGAGTGGTGCCTTGCCCTGGCCGAGACCCAGGAGAAATGATCTAAGATATCCTGGAGCCTGTACTAAGTGTGCTAGTGCTGGTGTCTGTCCCTGCTCCCTACTGACAGCAACGTCATTCTTGTCCTCGGTGAAGTGGCTTTCAGCTTTAATTCTAAAAGTCCTTAACTGTCAGACACAGGCCATGAGTTGCTGTTGGGTCCTCTGGCACTAGTCTGTGAGAGAACAAGTGTCAGCTGCTCATGGAAGACTCTCCTGAGAGTCCAAAAAATCCAGAAGTCAGGTAGGGCGTAGGTGAAGCCTCAGTGCTACATTATAACCTTATAGCACTTATGCAGGAAGTTCCCACATACACAGGCAAGGAACTTCCCACATACACACCACTATCAGTAGGGCTGGGAGTAGATAAGCCTATCTGTGACAGTATGTGGTTGGATTTAGGACCAAGTACTCCATTTCTGTCCTAGATCCATGGATATCCATGTGTGGCTGATGGGAATCTCATTCATCTTTTGCTACATGGGTCTCCCTACTAAAGCACCACTGTTCTGTGAATCCCTCTGTGTGCATTGAGGCCAACATCTTTCTGTATTAGAGCTGTAATTGCTTGCTTCTATGGGTTAACTTCCCTCTTCCCAGCCTTCCCCCGGGTATGCTGATGTGTAGAGCTCCAGCAGCCCTTTGCCGGGAGACTCGCGGGTGCCGAGTCGCAAAGCCCTCGGCAGCCGAAGGGCCGCAGTTCTGTGCCGATAGCACCACCTACAGCCACTTCCATCACCTTCCTTTGTGCTCCCAAGGCTCGTTCCGTGCACTCACTTCCCAACACTGCATCTCTTCTTGGCTTATCTGAGGCTGTAGATGCTTTGGAACACAGTGTGTGTTTCATTCCATGTGAAATGCCATGTATTGACACACTACAAGATGTGGCTTTAACAGCATTTTCCATTTTCTTTCTCCCATCTCAAATCTCTCCTGGCAGAACACTGTGGTGCTTCCTTCCCAGATTCAGTCTGTCTTTTTTGCTTGCTACCTCCAGATCACATCACTGGCATTGTGACTTGGACATGTTTATGCAGGGAGATCTGTTTGGGTGCCCACGACTTTGCTATCCATGTTGAATCCTGCAGCATTCTGAGATGCAGTGACTAAATCAGAGGGAGAAAATGGAATGTTCTAGCTTCAAGAGGTCAGCAAGGCTCTTACTTTATTTTTCTAAGGAAGTGACATCTGACGGTAAGAACAGCGTGAGCACCACCCTACAGGAGCTGCGTTTGCAATGGCCAATGCAGAGCTTGGGGAGCCCTATTTTAAACGTGTCTGAGGCAGCTGGGAGTGGAAATTGGGCAGCAGGAGGCACGTGCTGCAAGGTGAGGCCCCTCAGCCCTTGCACACGGGGGACAGAAGAGGGACAGCCCCCTGTGCAGTGACTAGCCTGCCCCCTGCCAGCCCAGCCCAAGGGAGGTCAGCACAGGCAGTGCTGTCCTTACTGACTTCTTGTTGGAGGTCCGGATGACACAGCAGCGCTGCTCCTCCTCCACGGAGACACTGTAGACCTCTTTGGGGTACGGGAGGTTACGGATCCGCCACTGGAAGCTGCTCAGGGTATCCTTCCTCATGAAGACAGGCTACAGCAAATAAATACCTTTAGCAAGGCCTCTCCAGCTGTCTCCTCTCCTTCCTGTACTACCTTGTGAGACTCCACATGGGAATAGCTGTTCTTCTACATTAGGGAGCAACTCAAGAAGCTGCCTGAGCACCACTTTCCTACAGCTAAGGCAGCTCTGCCTTTGCCCAGGGCACTGCTTGCAGGAGGCTGAAAGTGTTCACTGAGAAAGCCTCGCAGTACAGGGTTACAGGGGCCTCTTCCTCACAGACAACCAAATACTGAGCTCTGCCTGCTCTAGGAAGCTGCTGGATTCAGTCCTTGCTCTGCCCCAGTTTGTGGTGCAGAGATGTGCTTGTGTTTCAGAAGCACAGCTCCTGAAAAGATGATGAGAGACTAAAACAGCCGTGCCCTCAGCTAGAGGGGTGTGAAGATGAAACAAGCTGTGCCCTATTAGGGAGCAGCCTGCTATGCACTGCCCGTGCCTTTCATTGCCATCACCTTTGTTTTCTATCCCCTGACTCATCCTGGCACTGGCCTTCCTGTCACCCTGCTCTTTCAAGACAGGATAGCAGTTGGCCAACACAGCAGTACAGTTTCTTTACTTAAGGAAACTACAAATCTCTTGAAGACTCCTAAAAAGCTCTACTCAGCCCTGCAGTTTTGGGGTGATTTGTAGCACAGTGCTGGGTGCAGTAAGGCTGTCTCTTGGTGATCTGCACTCTACCAACTACTGCTGTAAGCACAAGACAAGGTAGTTTTAGGTGCAGTGGTACCTGCAGACCCTTACGTACATTGGAGCTGCTCTCTGTTATAAGCTCTGACTCCAGCGCTCCCAGGAGCGGCGAGGTCGGCTCTCCCACTTCCACCTGCCAATTGCCAGTGCCCCCAAGGGTGTTCTTCTCTCGCCATTTTCTGCCTGGGGAAGAGAGAAGGAGGGTTTTCATTCTTCTGCTCTCTAAGACTCCAGCAACTCACTGCCAAAGCTGCCCAGCACACTGAGATTATATGAATATATGTATCTTAATTCCAGTAATTTCGACTTTGGAGTGAGTTGATCTGCTAGTTGGCCTATTCCTAGGTCAGAAATTCTGTGCTGAATGCCTCTTTTTTGCTACTGGGTGCTGAAGCCATGGTGGGGTTGTGACAGGTGCTGTGCTGCAGCTGATGTGGTTTTGGACAAGAGCCATAGACGACACTTTATTTGCGGTAGCAGAAGCCACCAAAAAGCATATTTCAGCCCTTCATGTGGTACAGGCTTGGTGCTTGGCAGCTATGATGGCAATCCCATCCAGTCTATCCAAGTCTATTGACAGATGGGATGTTTGGGGGAGATCCTAAAGCAAGATCTGCTATGCCATGAAAGTCAGAGAACCCTGGCTGCAAGCTGGACCCTACTTGTGTCCCTACAAAATTCTGCTGCAGACATGCCTGTCTCCCAGAATAGGCAGGGATGATTTGTTCCTGACCAGCTGGTCCCTGTCAACACCCCAGCCCTCAGGGTACAGACCCACTGCCCTGCCGAGCACCACTTACTTATTAACTGGCCAGTCTTAATGTCGTACTCTTCGGCCATCTCCTTCCCATCCTGGAACAAGTAGTGGATCTTCCGTTTCCCTAGAGGCAAGGCAGGTGTGAGAGGAAACGGGATGCACCTACCCCTATGCGTAGGGCTCTGTCCCACTGTCTGGGGCCCCATCCCATTGTCCGGCACCCCGTCCCACTGCCCGCGTTGGTGGCCTTGTGTCCCTCCCTGGGGCCCTGCCTGGGGTGCGGGGCCGTGCCCAGGAGCGCTCCCTTCCGCGCCCGCTCGCTGCAGGACCACCCCACACTCCGCGGCGGGGGCAGGCGAAGGCTATCCCGACCCTCGCC
>VZRH01007414.1:492077-508646 GCA_013397555.1 Urocynchramus pylzowi
CCGCCTGCCCCCGCGGCTCCCCGCGCACGGCCGCGAGGCCTGCGGGCCCCTTCCTGACCCCGAGGTTCGGCCCCCAGGTGGTGGCTTCAAACCTTCGCGGCCTGAGGAGGCTGGCAGGGCAGGCTTGGTGCCTTGTGGTTTATCGGAGGTAAAATACAGCCTGCAGAAACGCACTTGCCAGCCCCGGAACGTACTCGGGCACCCAGAACCTTGGCGGGCTTTTGCTGTGGGTTTTTTCTTTATCTCATAGAAAGGATTACTGTTTCCAGAGGGCTTTTTTGTTGTTGTTGTTGTTTTGTTTTGTTGTTTTTATTTTTGTCAAAACGTCCTGAAAACTGAAACGTTGCAGCGAAGGTGAGTTTTAGAAATGTAGCAGGATTCCTGTTCCCGTGGAGCTGAACTCTTCCTCACAGAAGTGAGGGCTTGAGTCTGGGTTGGTCTTCAGAGGATTATGTTTAGGGCTCAGATTGGGACCATGTTCTGCTTTTCCAGGTTTGGTAGGATAGGTTTGTGTTGGACTGTAAGGGAGAACTCTAAGGGAAACACAGAGCACTGCACAGAGAGGAAACCAAGCTGGTGTTCACTCTGCACTGCAGCCACCTGGAAGGGGCTGTTGGGATACACAATGATTCGAGGCTTGTTTGGGCTACGAAAAACTGAGCTTCCTTGAGTCCTGGTGGTTCAAGCTCCAAAGTTTGCATTTGCAAGGCTTGTCATGGTAAAGCTTCAGTTGTACCCATATTGAACTTGGCTAGTTAATCTAGTAATTTGCTATTTCCAGATGAAGCCAAGTTGGGAGTTTTTCTCTTGTGGCTGTGTGAAACACTTGGTGTCAATCAGTGTTTTGTCTCATAGGTGACTGGATTTCAGCCCTGGCTGGAGAAGTGTTTCCCTCTTGGGAATGTTCTTAAGAAATACCTGGGAAATAAAGTTGCTTCTTTAGGCTGAGCAGATAGGAGCTCTGAAATGTTAAAGTAGTTGAATGCTTTCCATTGTAAGAACTCAGCTGTAGAGGTTTCTGAGACATTCAGGTAGGATTAACTTAAGTGACTTTCTGACTTTGGTTTTTCTGACCTTGTGGGCTGCAATTCTTGATTTTGGTTGTCTCCCTCAGGCTGAGCATTTTTGGGAGGCAACAACAAAATCTTCAGAACAGCAAAGACAGTGAGCAACATGAGTGAATCTTGAGCTGTGGTTAGGTAAGATCTAAGCAACCTTGCTCTTTCTTCTTTGTATTTAGCAATTGCTGCTTACTTTCCCACCAGGCCTATGGAGCCACAAGGGATTGTCAAAGCCTTTCCCAAGAGGAAGAAGGTGAGGGATGACTCAGAGAAAAGCATCCCTGCAAAGATGCCAAAAGAGCAAGGAGCAGAGATACCTGAGGGTAAGTCCTGTGATGTGGGATATAATACTTACACCCAGCGTGTTAACTGCAAGGGCTGTTCCCCAAAGGCTTTTTTTTCTGGCCCTCAGTGTGTTTTCTGTAGTGGTCATGGCCAGCTTGGTTTGGTGTGTCCAGCTGGAGCCCCCCAAAGACTCCCTGCTGGGGCTGGTGCTGTCAAGTGCCGTGTGAGAGATCAGCCCTGCTGGCTGGGGGCACTTTCTCTTGTCACTGTGTCCCTGCCCCTGTGCTTGCCTCAGCAGAGTGGCTGAAGCCAGTCGTCGCCTACGTGTTGCAAGCCGGCATTGGCCAGGCCAGGGCCGAGATCTTCCGCAGGCAGATTGTCCAGAACGGGGGCGTGGTGCACAGCCAGCTGTCCTCGGAGGTGACACACGTCATTGTGGCCGAGGACATGGACTGTGACCGCGCCTTTCGGCTCCTCAGACTGACCAGGCTGCGCCCGGGGCTGCAGCTGGTGAAGGCAGCCTGGCTTGCTGCTTGTATTAGAGACCAGCAGCTGCTGAGTACTGCTGGCTATGGTGTCTTCGTCCCTCACAGGTATGCAGATGCCACACTGCCATTCCTCCCTGCACTTCCTCTGTCCTAAACTGAACAGCACTACAGTTTGACCCTGCTCAGAATCACGGACTGCAGCTCCTTGCAGCTCCTGTGAGCATGACTCAAAAGTTCTGTGTGGTAGCAAAACATGTAATAGGGCCCAGAAGTACTACCAGAAGTCCTGTCACTTGCTACAGATGCTAAAGGCACCTCTTCCTAATCCATCAGTGATAACAAGATGTCTCTTAAAAATACTGAGGATTAAATACTGTTTTTTACTTATTGCAGATGAAAGGTAGAGAGAAATTGGAAACTAGGCACAAGAGGAAATTAAGAATGGAGCAACAGGCCCAGATTAGGATCAAAATGTTTTGGCAATGTTTTGGAAAGAGAGTCTAAGTGTGAGGTAGGTAGGAGTGGAAGTTGCAGGCCAGCAAGGTAGATGTTAACTGGGGAGTTGAACTAAAACCAGAATAATTAATCTGTGATCTGAGAGAGTACAATTCATGTGGGTTGTTTGGTCCATCCCAAAACATGCAGAAGGATTTCTTGGTCAAACTTCTGGGAGTTGAGAAGTCCTCCTTCTTCTGTACTGAGATATCCGATCCATGGCAGGTATCTGGAGGAGGAAGAATTCCAGAAAGAACAGCAACAGATCCTGGACAGAGAAAAAATCCAGCCCCCAGCAGAGGAGGGAGCAGTGAAACTGAATACTGAATCACAGGTGGAGGATTCCTCACAGCGAGGCTTGGGCACCCTTGGACAGCAGCAGCTGGCTGAGGTGAGGCTTTCCTGCACAGATCCATCTCCTTGTGAGCAGATCCTGCTTGCTGCTTTTCCTGGCTAAGAGCATCCCTGCAGGGATACCATGTGAGATTTTCTCAGTGAATGGAAGGTGTTTGTGTGTTCCAGTGAGCCAGACTCAGACTGTGGACATGGCTACTGCTTCTCTTTGTCCTTTTTAGGTGTTAAGAATAGAAATAGTGCCCCTAAATTGCTGTTCCCATCAGAACATTCCAGCTGAAGCAGTCCTGGTGTTCTGATCAGGTCAAGGGTCACCTATGTCCTTTTGAGGAATATTCCCTGAGAATATCTTCTTTTCAGGAAGCTGTCTCTGATAATTCATCCCATGTTCCTGCCTGAGCCTTATGGACCAGTTCTCCACTCCTTGGCAAACACCCTGTTCAGACACGTTTGCACAGTGGATCAGGTTGCTACCAGAAGGATCATGGAGGTGTTCTTAAAATATCTGTGTTGGGTTATCGGTGGCTTCTGCTGCGAGTCAGTTTCTCTGGCCTGCTGTTAGCTTTCCTGCCTTTCTCTGTATTTTTGCTCAAATTTGCTGAATTCTTCTTGGGCATTCATTTCGTTCAGATCTATCTGTAGCAAAGTTACTTCAAACCTCCCCCCAGCAGTGGCCTTGTATTGCTGGCATCTGTTTTGGAACACAGTCCAAAATTTTGTTGCCCAAAGTCTGCAATTACTCTCTACCTGGCAGCTCACTGAGGGCACAAAAGCCACATTTGTAGACATTTCAGTAAAATCCCTTGTCCCAGGCTTAGATCTATGTGACCTGGGGAGGAGGGGGATATGTGACTTGGGGAAGAGTGGGATACTTGAAACCCAGCTGCAACAATAAAGCTGAAACTTAGTTCAGAAGTAGCTTTTAAGCACAGAGTCTTTTCTAGCTTGGGTGGATGTTTTTTCTCTAAGAGATGATGGGTGTCAGTGTTTTGTACTAAACAGAGACTGATCTGGGAGTTCTGCCTTTGGATGTAAACTCCTGTAAGGAAATCCTGTTACCAGTCAGACTAGCAACCACTTTTTGACTTGCATCCAGAGATGCAGTAGTTCTCTGCAAGGCAGCCTCTGTAAGCAGTGCCAGTTACACTCTGTTAACCCAGAGCTGTCACCCCAGGCTGCCTGTCTCCCTCTCAAGTAGCCTGTTGCTACTAGTTGGTTTTGCATGTGTGGTTGTAAAGAGCCCATCAGCTTTGTGGACAAAGCGTAGAGAGTCAGGGGTTTAAGGGCTGTTTCACCTCTGGCACTGCTGGCCAAGAGGAGGGGAATTGCTTCCATCTCCAGAGTTCTCTGCATTGTGATTGGATAACATGCTCCTTTATATGCTTTTAAGGGGCTTACTGACTTATTTGAGGCTTTGCTGCCTTTAGAGAGAACAGCATCTTTAGAGAGTTGCATTTCAAGACAAATCAAACTGATTAAATCTATCAAATCTTCAATCTTACCCAGTTTTCAGAGTTATAAAACCAGCCTGCAAAACACATCCATCTACGTGTCTCTAGACCTCCTACCTCCTCAGCCAGCAGAACCAGAGGTTGTAAGGATATGGCTCTTACTTAGGCTCACACTCTGACAAAACTCATAACAGAACATGGTGTGCTGTGTGTAATTGCTGGACTGATCCCACACAACCCTGCATCATTCAGAGTTACTGCCACAACAGGGAAGCTCTTGGGTCTTCATAGACTCCTGTGTTTATACATCAGGGGAGGTGAGGACCCCAGTGAGCAAAGCAGTCTACAAAGTCTCTGTGCAGCTTTCCACTTCTATCCCCTTTTGTTCATTACCTGAAGCAGAGGCTCATTGTTTCTTAAGTCTACACAGAGGCATCTTAATGCTGAGGGTATCAGCAAATGCCTACATTGGTTCTTTCTTCTGTCACTGAGGAATGTGGAGTCCTTTGTGTCATTCCTTCCTCCCCCTTTTCTCTTGCAGATAGCCATGGGGAAAATGAGGGGGTTTAAGTTTACTACTTTTGTAAAGATTTTTGTGTCTGTAAACTGAAAACAAAGTTCAGTGCCTGTCTGCTGTCATCTGCATCATGGGGTAGAAGTTGCTGAGTCTGAATGTGAGAGATGTGCCTATGCTGCCACCAGGTTTCCCAGTGGGAGTAGGGAATCAGCATCTCTGCCAGCCAGGGATTTTGGCATTGTCATACTTTGCTGCTGGCAGCAGTTGCTCACTTACTCAGTGTCTGACCTCAGTTAGGGGCTTGGCTGTAGGAGGGGACTGTGTGCTTGAATCCCAGGTAGACAGCAGTGTAGTCTCCTGTGCTGTGTGAGATGTGCATGTGTAGCTTGAGGTGTGAGGAACTGTGGTGTGCATATAACCAGCCACTTCTAGAGGTGGCATCTGGAGTGTGGCATGCCTGGGAGGGAGGGTGGTTAGTGCTCTGGCTTCCTAATCTCAGAAGTAGCTTGTGCCAAGGGGATGTGTGAAGCATGCACTTATTCTCACATGGCTGCTTTCTGGTCTTTCCCTAAAGAAATACTCTGATGATGAAGACAGTGAAGGAGAAGATGCTGGTGTCACCCAGGGAGACCTGGAAGCATTGATTTCTGGGCGCTACCCTGTGAAATCATCAGAGGAGATCAGTGATGGCTCTTACACAGTGGCCCAGCCTCCCAGCAAGTGGGTTTGTGCCCAGTCTTCCAACACCAAGAAGGAAAATCACAACCAGTGCATCACAGAGAAGCTGGAAGTGCTGGCAAAGGCTTACTCTGTCCAGGGGGACAAGTGGAGAGCTCTGGGCTACTCCAAAGCAATCAATGCACTCAAGAGCTACCACAAACCAGTCACTTCCTACCAGGTAAAACACCTCCCCAGGGGGGTGGAGCAGGGAGCTAGATCTTCAATGGAAATTGTATAGCAAGTGCAAATTGAGATTTATTGACCACACACAGTGTTTGCAGAACAGTAGAAAAATGGAATCTGAGCCTTTTAGGGCCAGATCCGGACACTCTCAAGATAAATGCTTTCCTTAGACACAGTGCAGGGACATTTTCACCTTCCTCTTCATCAACAGCAACTGGCCACTGATAGTGATAACATGTAAAACTGGATATGAGTCTTAGGGGCTGTGGCAGTCCAGCAGTTCAGTGTGTCCATGTTTCAGTCCCATTCTGCAGGCTTGTCCTTTTCCACTTGAATTGATCAGCCAAGGTAAGCCTGGGCTAGACAGGAGACCATGAGGCAGGACTAGTCCTGCCACTTACCCTTTACTCATCAAAAGACTAACCAGGCTCTGGGTCAGTAGCAGCTCCCCAGCTTGTCTGTGATCTTTGCTTTTCCAGTAGCAGCTCTGGTTTCTTTCTAGGAAGCCTGTAAAATCCCTGGGATTGGGAAGCGGATGGCAGAGAAGATCCTGGAGATCTTGGAGAGTGGGCACCTGCGCAAGCTGGATCACATCAGTGAGAGTGTGCCTGTGCTGGAGATATTTTCCAACATCTGGGGAGCAGGGGTCAAGACAGCTCAGATGTGGTACCAGCAGGTAAGCTCAGTGCCTTGCACAAGAGGTTATGGTTTGAAGACTGCTGCTGAGTGTAGGAGAATCACTTCACAAATAGTTTTTAATTGCCAATACCTATAGGTAAGATTTAAATCTGGGCTTTTTTGGGAGGAACTGTGAGGCTGGGTCCCATTGTGTCTCAGCTCCCAACTGAGACTTTAGTTGTGCTGGGGCGGGTAAAGGACAGAGATGTGAAGGAGTGGGAGACATGCTGCCTCTGCTCTAGCATCACTTCTTGGAGCTCATGTCACACTAGTCATGGCAATGATGTTGTTAAGAGCCAGGCTTGAATCAGAGCATCTTGGCCATGAGAGCTCCTGATGCAATTGCTGGCTGTTGGCCTGTAGCTGTCAGAGCAGCCATCCATTCTGTCTGAAAGTTACAAGAATGAGGTTGAAATAATTGTGCCAACAGGAGCAGCCCAGCCCACGGGGTGGGTTCCTTCTTTAAAAGCAGTTTGTCACCTGAGCATGAGCTAAGCCTGATTTCCTGTAGTGTTTGGTTTGTGACTGGATTCTTGACTGTCTTAAAACCACATTTGTGTTCATGCTGTCAGCTTTCCCTCATTGAGATGTTGTGGTGGTGTTCCTTTACCTGCAATACTTGTTTTCCTCCAGGGTGTAGGGACACCATGCCTTAAGAGCAGTAGCCTTCTATTAGAGGAGGGGTGGAGATTAGAGGCGTGCATGGATAGTGCAGTTGTCTAAATCCCTTCTTTTAGGGACGCCCTAAAGTGTTCTCTACACGTGATCTCAGAAGCTGTGACTTGGCCTGAACTTGAGACAGGCTAAATGCAGTCTTCCCAAATCTTGGTGGAAAGTATGTGAAGAGCAAAGTCTTGGTAGATGTCTGAATACCAGCACATGGTCTGCTCTAGGGTTTCCGGACGCTGGATGACATCCGCACCAGGGCCACTCTGACCAGCCAGCAGGCTGTGGGGCTGAAGCACTACACGGATTTCCTGGAGCGCATGCCTCGGGAGGAAGCTGCAGAAATAGAGCAGACTGTGAGTAGCTTGGCTCCAGGCCATCAGAGTGCAGTAGCTGCTGGGACATGACAGGAAGGTACATGCTGTGAAAATAGCCCTAGTGTTATAGCTGAGTCTTCAGCCTCTCCTCTGAGTGGGGTCAGTGCTTGGGGGGACCCTTTTTGGGCATGGGTGCACAAGGCCCCTACCTTGCCCCATAAGGAAGTTCAGTCTGAGTGCCTGGCAAGAAGGAGGATACTTCACTGGGGTCAGTCCTACACACTGCTTTGAAGAAGGCTGCATGTGGCATGGTGGGATAAGCAGGTTCCCAGCTCTGCTTTCTTGCCTCTCATCATATCTAGAATGTCTGCTTTCAGCTGAGGTGTCTCTGCTTCTTCAAAGGAAGCTGTGAGCACCTCGTGATCTAGTTGTCAGTTAGAGAACAGAGGGTGGATATCCTTGGTGGAAGCAAAGGGCATCCAGGCTGCAAACGAGTGCTGCTTGCTGTAGGATGCTGTGGCACTCCATGGCTACGGGGTGCTAAGCCAGTGTACCCTAATGTGAGCAGAGAGCCTGGGGACACACTGTCATTGCTACCCCTGTGCTTTCTAGTCACCATGGAAGCAGCAGCCAGTGTGACCCTGTCACTCGGCCACAGGGCCTGGCCATGAAGAATACCTTCCTGCCAGGCTCCTGCTGGGGTGTCAGTCCTGTGTGCCGGATTAGCCATTTTGGTGGTGAGTGGTCCCTTTCCCAGGCAGGCTGGGCTGAGGAGCTGGCTCTTGGGAGTGGGTCTATTGTTATCTTGATGGGATTACTGTGCTTCTCTCCATACACACGCACACACCTCTGATCCAGGCCCTGGAGAGAGAATGAGGGATTAGTCACTGTCTGTGCTGCCTGTCACAGTGAGATCTGAGGAGCTTTTAGGCTCTCGGGTGGGGCTGGGAGTTTTCTAGAAATCTTCATTTAAAGCCAGAAGGGGGGTGAAAACACCAGAGGAGAGCTTGCTCCGCATGAGAAAGGCTTGTGTCTTCTTGGAGCACCTTTGGGGCAAAGGTTAATGGGTTTATCTCTTGCTAATGAAGGATGATCCCCAAGAGTGACAAGGGGCTGTGGGCACGGACACTGCCTTGCTGAACCCCAGCCTCTGTGATGGCCCCATCACTAGGAATTGCTGAGCCCCTCATTATTTGCTGCCAGCAGGGTGATTGGCACAATCAGGCCAAGAATACTTTAGGCCTGTCAGGGACTTGGGAGCCTTTCTTAAACATGTAATGAATGAAGCCATCAGAGTTAGCACTGTCTGCACAAAACAGGAGCTGGGGTCCAGCTTGGAGAAGACTGTAATAGGGGAAGTTCTTATTATGTGTTTGATTGCTGGAAGCAGCATGTTGGCATCCCTTTAGTCTAAGATGCTGGGACAATTGTGCTTTTTCTGGTCAGGAAGCCCAGCTCTCCTGCAGAGGCAGAGCTCCTTGCAGGAGTAAACTCCAAGGGGTACTCACAGATTTTCTGCTGTGTTGGATCCTGCTAGGGAGACTTCACGGGCCCATCCCTGTTTTTGAAACAGGGCCTGTGACCATCACCTGTTGAACTCATTTGCTTTGTGGGCAGAGCTGGTGAGCCTTGTGCTTGTAGGACAGCTGAAAAACCTCTTATCTCGTGCTGTCTCAGAAACTGAAGGCTCTGAAAGCTTGTGCAGTACTTTGCCCCTTCATCTTCCTGCTTGTGCCAACCCAGTGCTCCCAAGAGCTGATGGTCGATCACTGTGTGGTGTGGCATTGTGCAGGATGTTTGCAGGACTGGATGGAGGCTGCTCTGGCTCACTCCTCCCCTGACAGCAGGCCAACCTTCTTGGTGGGGCAGTGTGCCATGCCTGCAGCTGGAGATGCAGGCCTCAAGGCAGGCACGAGATCCTTTGCTGCCTTGATGAACAGGACATGAAGAGGCTGGTCTCTGACTCCTCATCCCTCTTTCTGGAAGGTCAGACAAGCTGCCCTGGCCCTGAAGCCTGGCCTCGTGTGTGTTGCCTGCGGCTCCTACCGTCGGGGGAAGGCCACCTGTGGAGATGTGGACGTGCTGGTCACTCACCCGGATGGGCAGTCTCACCGTGGGGTGTTCAGCAAGCTGCTCAGCAGCCTCCGCAGGAGCGGTAAGAGGGCAGGGAAGCTGCTCTTAGAATGGCCAAGGCGAGGAGGCAAGGAGGGGGATGGCATTCATTGAAGGATAGGTGATCACTTCTCCCAAGGACGGGACATCTTGTTGGTCCTTAAAATTCCTGCCTCTGGACCTGTTTAAGGGGCAGTAATTAAGTTTTAAGGAGGGAATATTGCTGCAGCTCAGCATGTTATGTGGGGGTCCCACAGCACGTTATGAGACACCTCTGCTGCTCTCTGGGCAGTGAGGAGTTCGGCATGGAGGTGTCCATCTACCACTGAGCTCCTCCTGGCCTGTTCTCTCTTCCCAGGCTTCCTTACCGATGACCTGGTGAGTCAGGAGGACAACGGCGATCAGCAGAAGTACCTGGGCGTGTGCCGCCTGCCGGGGCCGGCGCGGCGCCACCGCCGCCTCGACATCATCGTGGTGCCGTACGGCGAGTTCGCCTGCGCGCTGCTCTACTTCACGGGCTCGGCCCACTTCAACCGCTCCATGCGCGCCCTGGCCAAGAGCAAGGGCATGAGCCTGTCGGAGCACGCGCTCAGCTCGGCCGTGGCGCGAGGCCCCGGCGGCGCCAAGGTGGCCTCTGGCCGTGCTCTGCCCACTCCCACCGAGAGAGATGTCTTCACTCACCTGGGGCTGCCTTACCGGGAACCCTCCGAACGGGACTGGTGATGCCTGCTTGTCAGCCTGGGCTTGCTGCTGGGCTGCTGGTTTGGAGCATCTGGTTTCCCCAGTGGTGGAAAGGCTCTGTGGTGCAGGCTGAGGAACGTATCCCAGCAAAATGGGGCTCCTTGCAAGCATGAGGCCTGGCTGCTGGGCAGAGCTCTGTGGCTTCCTCAGCAGAGACTGTGGGCTGGAACCACACTGGAAGTGCTCTCTTGGTGTGGCTACTGAAAGGGCTCACTGCCCATCAGTTACCCTGGCCCTGCTCTCCCCAACTTTGGAAGATTGGGTTGCAGAACCTTGTGATCCAGCCCCTGACAGTGCTTGGGAACAAAGGAAGTAGGATGCATCTTCCTCTGTACCTGAGCACTGACACTCTGAAATTTCTGTTCTGAGCTGTGAATGAAGGTAGCATGGGTCTAGCTTGGTTCTGTGGCAGGCCTTCCTTCTCACTCCTGCTGGCAGCTGCTACTGCAGGAGTCTCAAAGGGTTAACCTTTGCTGCTGCTGTGTTCTTATGTCTGAGTTGCTGTGTCCTTTGATGGGTCCCATTGCACAGGGCCAGGCTGCTGTGACTCCCACCAGCTTTCCCTGGTGCCATCTAAGCCTTGAAAGAGACATAGGGACCTGAGGTGCTGTGCCTCCTTGCTCCCAGCCTCATGTTCTGAGGATCCTCCAGATTTACTCAGAGCCCTGGTCTGGCCCAGGACCTCCTTTCTTGGTGCAGGAGAGGAGCAGAGCTCACAGCTTGGGGAGCTGTGCTCAGGAGGGGTTTGAATGTAATGGCACTGAATGTAACCCAGCAGCACTGTGTGTCTGTCTGTAGGAGGCATGGAGACAGAGAGAAACACAAGGAGATAGTTAAATTCTAATTGGGGCAAAGCAAAACCTTTTCCTTTGTTTTTTTCTGTGGAAGCCATGGAGTCATCTGGTCTTTGATCAGGGAAAGTGTGTGTGTTTGTGTATACATGTGCTTGTGGCTGGTCCCCCCAGTTCCATGGGAGTGAATTTTATTTCTCAGGAAACCTCGACTAATTTTATATTGTAGAGATGAATTTCCCAGAGACATTGAGTGCTCTGTCTGTTACAGGTATTGCAGTGGTTGCTCCTGGCAGAGGTGCCATGGTGGGCATTTCTGTGCCAGGACCCTGGGGCTCTTGCTCCCTTGTGGGGGATCTGGCCCCATCAGGTACAGTGACAGAGCTGCATGTTTGCTGCTAGGGCAGTCACAAACCAGGTGGGTTTGCACAGTTCCTGTGGCTGCTGGGCACCAGCAGGGCTGGGGCTTTGCTGGGGTGGCCCACACCCCAGCAGTGGCATTTGTCAACCCAGCCTTTCTGCTGGACACCTGAGGGAAATGAATGTCTTTTGCAATGTCTTGGTGCTTTGAAATTTGAAGTGTAATAAATAAATCCCGTCTCTCTTTTCCCTTGGTATCTCTGTCTTTTTGCTCTCTGCACTGTGACTGTTGGGACTTTCTCCTGTGGCTTACCAGGAGCTCCTCCTGTGCTGGTCCATTTCTCTGGTTTCAGTGGAGGTGGAGAACACACACTGTTGGACCAGCACTTCTGGCTCTCAGGGCAGGGAGCTGCTGGCCACCCTGCTCCCATACCATCCTCTGTCCTGGCATCCAGCTGGCCATGTGGCTGAGCTGGGATTGGCTGTTCCCAGAGAAAGGCTGTTCCCTGACTCGGAATTCTTGAGCTCTGGGCCTTGGGTTGAGCTCTTTCTTCAGGTGTGGAGACAGGAAAGGATTGCTGTCAGCTTTTCCATATGCATCAAACAGTAGGGCATCTGGGAGTTGGCTGCTGTTGTGTCTCCTGTTCTCTGCCTGGAACACAGCTCAGAGTCCTGAGTGTGGAAATGCTTTGGTTATCCAAGGGGAATCTGAACAACCTGGGGGCCAAGGGAGCACATGGAGATGAGCAGCAGGAATGATTGGCTCAAAAGGAGATGGAGAAGCTGGAGAAGGACAAGGGCTGCTGAGGCAAAAGCAGACAGAACTGAGCTGGGTTATCCAGGAGCAGAAGGGAGGCAGCCTCAGACCAGGGGCTTGTCAGGTCCAGGGAAAACACTTTGACTAGAGGAGGGCTGTGCAGCCCAGGGACCACCCCTCAAGGAAAGGTGTCCCCATCCTTACAGTCAGCCAGCACACCAGATGTGCAGCACCACATCTGGCCTTGTCCAGGGCTGGGGATAGTCCTGTCCCCCAGGGAGGTTAGATGGGGAGGCTGCCTTATGTCTGAGAGGCCACGGGCCTTTTTCTGCCTGGGCTGAGGCAGGGAGCACAATGCAGGGCTGCTGAGCTTTGTGCCTTGATGAGCACAGTTTGCCTCCAGCTCTGGATGCCAGGGCAAGCTGTTCCTTCTTCTCTCGGTGCTGAAGGCATCAGTAGTGGTGTGGGAAATAGGCACTGCTGGCCCCCAACTCCTTTCCCCTCCTCCAGGGCTACAGTTCACACCCAGGTAGCAAAGGGGTGCTGCAGCAGCACCTGACCCTGCTGTTTGTCCTGCTTTTATTTAGGGAGAGGCTGGACACGGGGATGCATGGGGCCAGAGCTCCACAGGGGCAAGACTTTCGTGCCCAACCCCTTAGGAAATGCCAGGGAGGGTGGCCCTAGTACATATGTGTCATGTATGGCCACTGGGGCAGAAATCCCACCAGTCCCCTGCTCTGTGAGGGAACGGGCCTGATGTCTGTCTGTCCCCTCCCACCCTAGAAATCCGTGCCCAGGAGCTTTGGAGAGGGCAGAGAGCCCTCATGTGGCTAACTGCAGCCAGGTGGGCCACGGATGGACAAGGACCATTTCGGGGCAGTGTAGCTGTGGGGGTTGAAAGGGGCTGGAGCTGAAGGAGCACAAGGAGCTTGTCCAGAGCAGCTGGGGGGTGACTTTTCTGGATGTTGCTTCTCCCTCATCCTGGTGCAAGGGGAGAAATGTGAGAGGCTGGGCTGTGCCACTGTGAGCCAGCCCTGCCCTGGGCAGAGGGGGCAGAGCTGCCCCATACATGCTCCTCCCTACACCTCTAATCCCTGCCCTTGCAGCAGGGCCTCACCACCCCCTTAGCACAGCCCACCTCCTGCCTCTTCTAAACCACAGCATGCCCCACTTGGGAAGAAGGCACAAGGGATGGGAGTCCTGGGGTGCCTGGGAAGAGGTGGGTGCTGAGTCCCCAGGATCAGTGCAGGCAGGGAGAGCAAACATGGTTTTAGGCATCTCAAACGAGGTCTTGCCTAGTTTCTGCTTCCCAGGAAGGGGCTTCAGCTATTCCCCCCTCCCCAGCACACCCCCTCCCGCTCTCCCTGGCTGTGAGTCTGATCATCCTGAAAATTAAAAATAAAACAAAATGCAGCAGCACTTAGAGAATGAGTGGAAAGTCGTGGAGCTGGGACAGGCCCTCAGGTTCTGCTGCAGAGTCCCTTGCTCCCACCCTGCCATCCCTGTACCCTGAAGGTGTGTGAGTCTAGATTGGGGTCTCAGGCAATTCCTGTCCCCCCAACAAGCATCTCTCTGCCTCCCTCATTGAAAAAGAAGAAAAGCTGTGGACAAAGAAAAAGCTCTGGGCGTTAGGCAGCCCTTCCCACCCTGCTCCCTACCCTGTGGGAAGGACACCCATCCTTAGCTGTCCTGCTCATCCTGGTGCAGGGATGGGAGGGGGCTGGGGGAAAGGGGTGCAGGGAGGGGAGTTTGGCCTCCAACTCTGGCACTTTGCGTTCATGAGTAAATATTCGCTAATGGCAGCATGGCTGGACGAATGTAGGGGAGCTGCTGCTCCCCCCGTTGGAGCAGGCAGGGAAATGAATATGAATTTATCATGATTAGGTGAACTCAGCAGGGAGAGCTGGAGAGAGAGGGCTAGGCAGGGAGGGGGCGGGCGAAGATGGATCTGTGCAATAAAATTAAATAAGGACACCAAATAGAGTCACTTCTCACGCACTCGCCCGCCCTCCCGCGTGCAGGGCCTCTCCTGCCTCCCGTGCTCCTCTGGCTTTGCTGATTTCTCTCTTTCCTCGAATTTATGAGGCCAATTATGAAGATGAGGTTGGAAGTCCTCAGAAGTTCACTAAATGCAAAGTGTGGTCCCTGCTGTTCCCATCAAATTAATTAACCAAGCGCTATTGATGGCCGGGGTGACGTCGGCGCGGTGCGGAGCGCGAGGGAAGGGCTGCTGGGGTGTAGCTGGGGAAGCCTGGCTGGAGAAGGCCTGGAGGGCAGAGCACCCTGCAGGGCATCCTCAGGGCCAGTGGGTGCAGAGTGAGCCCTGTCTGGGCAGCCAGTGGGCAACAGGAGCAAGGAATGCAGCAGGGCATGCCTCAGGTCCTGGTGTGATGGTTTGTATTGCAGTCCCTGTTTCCAGCAGTTTCCTCTGTCTGGAGTAAGATCCAGCTGGGTGATGGCAGAGCTGCCCTGATGGGAACATGGCATGGATACCTGGCAGGATGCTGGGCCATGTTCTGTAGAGGATACCATGGTTGTGTCTTGAGGTCTGCATGAGGCTGTGTCTGCAGGAGCAAAGCCAGGAATCAGTGCTCTCTCAGAATCATCCCCCCATCTGGTGAAGGGACTGTGACCCCAATCCCATGGGAATGGTCTGCACAGGAGCTCCATGCTTGGCAGACCAAGACTTTCCCTACGGCTCAGCAGTGATGGTGCAGCTGGGACAGGCCTACTGCCACCTTCCCTTGCTCCCTGCAGCCCGGGCTGTAGGAAACAGCCTGCCTTGTAGGACCTCATGAGCAGAATGTCCTGATTGTACACAGCCCCTTGGCCATCCCTAACCTCTGTGGGAAGCTGCCCAACTCTGTGCAGGGCTCAGCTGCCAGTGAGTGCCTTTGCCATGGGGGCAGCAGCCATGTGCCCAGATCACACGGGCTCTCACGTGCCTGGCTGTGTCGGTGTCATGTCACCCCCTTCCAGGGAGTGTGTTTGGGGCTGTCTCCAACATGACCCCCGTGCCTGCCCTGCCCTGTGCTTCACTCACTGCAGGGAAGGTGCAGTGGGATTGAGTCCCCAGTCTGCTCAGGTGCAGGTCAGACGCTGGGCACAGGGCTCCTCCTTCGCCTGCCTGGGGGAAGTTCACTCACAGCAGTTTGTAGTTGCTCAGGTTAAATCTCAGCACTGGCTGTGCTACAGCAAAGCTTGAGGTTGTAAAAGGCTCCCCCCATGCTGAGGCCCTGGCTGAAACCCAGGATGTCTCTGCATGCCACATGGGCACTCCGTGCCTCAGTTTCCCTCCTTGCATTTCCTGAGGCTGTTTTTCATTTGGGCAGGGTCTGTTTTTCTCTGGGTGCAAATAACATCCCAGTTCCTGAGCATCCTTGGAAGCATTTAGTGGCTGTGAGTTGTGGCCAAGTAAAGGGTCAGTCCTCACCCCCAAACCAGCCTTTTTTCACACCAAATATGTGTGCCATGAGGCTCTGTGCTTGCACCATGCTGGCATAGGGACCTTGACCTTCCTCCATAATGCCATGGACTCCTGACTTAAATCCTTTTGCAATTGCTGGCCAAGCAAATGAGCTGGTTCAAGGGGTGAAAGAGGCAGTCTGTGTCCTTAGGGATCTCACAGAGGCAGCAGAGCACAGAGGGCCAGATCCAAGCATCCCTGCACATGTCCAGCTCCTGGCATGGCTCTGGCTGCTCGTCTCCACCATTCCAGCTCCTGCTTCTCTTGGCTGGCTTCACTCCTGTCCCGGTGATCAATGGGCTCTGGTTGGGCTGGAAAACAGCACAAACAGAGGCATTTACAACCCTGCTGTCTCTCCAACAGGGCCATAACTCAGGCTCCCCGTCACCGTGGGGAACGGGAGGCAGGAGCTCCTGCTTCGGTGGCAGCAGCAGCACCGACATTCTCCTCTCGTGGTAAATGTGTTACTTGGGGATAATTTACCTGCTTATGTCAAGTTTTAAAGAGAAACAGACTGGCTGCTGAGCAGCTCCTGACACTTGCAGTGTGCATGGCAGGAACACACATGTCTACCCAGAGAAAAGAAACCACCTAAGCTGAAAGGACCCGTTTGCAAATGCCTGCACTTTGGAGCCGCAGTCTCGGCGTGGAGTCCCCGATGTCTGGTTCTGAGGCTGAGATCTCGCCACAGTCCATCCCTCCACGGCATCTCCAGGGTCTGCAGCCACCTACCGGTTCTGGCCAGGCTGCCCACCTGCGCCGGGGGCTGCTCGGGGCTGGGTGTCCCACATCTCCCGCGGCGTGCCGGGAGCATCCTCTGCCCGCACCCCTTCTCCAGGTGAGCGGATCGGGGGCTGGTGGGAGGTGCTGGTGCTGGTGCCCTGCCGTCCGTGGCTGAAGGCCTTGCTGGGGACCCAGGGCGGCTGAGACGCTGCTCCGGCCGGCTCGATCAGCCTTCGGCCTCGCCGGCAGCAGAGGGAGCTGGAGGACCGGGGATGGCAGCACGGGCGGGCAGAAGGAGGCCGGGCTGGGCTGGGCTGGGCTGGGCTGGGCCGGGCCGGACCACCCGCGGCATCCCCCGCAGCCCTCCCTCACCCCCTCACTGTGCGACTCACGATGAGCGACAC
>VZRH01007414.1:508651-522506 GCA_013397555.1 Urocynchramus pylzowi
GGGCTGGGCTGGGCTGGGCTGGGCTCGGCCGGGCCGGGCCGGATTGGGCTGGGCTGGGCAGCTCAGGGCGGGAGAGAAACCCCTCTTCGCCCAGACCCTCCCCTAGCAGGGCGGCGGGAGGTGCCCCAGCCTGTGGACTGTCCCCTCAGCCCCGTGGTGTCACCTCTCAGACACATCACCCCTGTGGGTGCCCAGCTCTGTGGTGGACACCTCCTGAGCTGGCCCTCAATCCCCTTTTTGGGCTTTTAGGGTCTCAGTCTCGCTGTTTCATTCTGGAGAACCATGTAGCCTCTCTCTGTGGAGCAGCCCCTTGTCCCCTCCCTGGGACACCGTGCTTCTCATCCCCCTGAGGACCTGCTGGTGGGACAGCAAGGTCCCCAGGGAGCCTGGCTGGGTGTTGAGGGTTGTAAGGCCTCTATCCTTGGGAGGATGGAGGATCCCATCCAGGGCCAGGGTGGTAGGGTCCTACAGCACATGGTGGGCACTTGTCACTGCTGTCCCCAAGTCTCCTTGCCCGTAGGAAGCTGATTTATGTCTGGGCCAGCCTGTGCTGACCTCCTGCTTGGGCTCAGCCATTATAACTCATGGCAGGTCAGTGGAGCTACAGCTACAGTGAAGTGGCTGGAATGGGTCAGGGAGGGGGGATGCAGAACAGGGGGTGCTGAGGATCCCAGTTCCAACAGCACAGCTGCTCAGAGCAGGGAACAGCAGGGGTGAAGCAGGTGTAGCTCCCAGTATACCCCCTCCTGCTCCTGAGCTCTCTTTCTGACCATACTCTCCTTCTGTTTCAACCACAGGATGTTCTGGGTCAGTGGTATACAGCCTGGAGAAGTGGCTTCTTTTTGGGGGGAAGCTGCAGCACAAATGGACTGATGGTTTCATGAACATCAACAGCAGAGCCAGAGAGGCCACCAGGTATCTGAGCCCAGCTCCTGCCCAGGACCCAGGTGAGGAACCAGGAGGACCTGATACAGGTACAGCAGAGGGCAGTGCCACAGCTGGTGGCCTGAAATGTCCCCCTTGGTCTGCTGCTCTCACCTTCTGCTTGGTCCATGAGCCTTAGGGTGCAGAAATCTCCTGGGGGGGGGGGGGGGGGGGGCCNACGCTCCGGGGGCGGGGGGGGGGGGGTGTGCACCCTCCTGTTCCCTCGTGACCTCCAGGTTTACCTCCAGGTCCCAGGCCCCCGGTGTGCATGGCCGCTGTGTCACCCAGCCCCACATCAGCATCCCCCCTGTGTGTTTTGGAGCAAGCCCTGTTTGTTTTCCCAGCTGGAGTGGATGACCAGCTCAGCACCCAGCCCAGCACCCAGCCCAGCACCCAGCCAGCTCCGGGGAGCTGAGCTTTGGGGACAGCTATATCAGCTGCCACCCCAGTCCCTGCCTGCACCAGCTGCTGGGGTGAGACCTGAACATGGCTGTAGACCTGGATATTCATGTACCCACCAGGCAGCTGTTCCACATCCCAGGATGAGGCCAGCCCGACCTGCCAGCCTAGGTGGCCTGGGCTGGCTGAGGGGAGCCCTTGGGGTGCAATAAAAGACACCCAGTGCCACTCCTGGCCACACACTGGGCTCCCTCTGTCCAGCAGTAAGGGAGAACATTTTTGCTGACACCCTGCCTTGTCTCTCTCTTCCCCTTTGGGAAGAGGGAGAACAGCAAAACATGTCTGAGTAAGGCATTAGGACTTTCCCAGGGATAAGCTGTATCTGCCTGCCTTGCTGGGTTGGGCTCATTTTTGGTGAACACATCCAAGGGCTGGGGTGTGCAGGCTGCAGCCCCCTGGCTGGGCAGGCAGGGCTCTGTGAGCCTCTCCTGGCACTGCCTGGCCATCCCACAGGTGCAGTGGATCTGTCACAGTCCTGTCAGGCTCCTGCTGCTGGTCACAAGCTGAAGGGTGCTGGTGTCCAGACTGACACGTGTGCTCCCCACCTGGCAGCACTCACTCCTGCTCCCTTCTCTCAGCCAAGGCTTCCCACTGACTCTGCAAGGCTGCAGCGAGAGCTCCCATCCTTCTCAGCAACCCCTCCCCAACAGGTTTGTCAAGTCCTCCACATGACCCCATTGCAGGTTGCTTTTGCAATGGTACAGGGGTGATTTATCTTTTTTAGGGTCCCTCTTAGGGCTCAGCTGGGTTCAGACAGCAGCAGCTTGAGGCCAAAGCTTAAGCTTCACCCTTGAGCACTGGCCTCTGACAGGTCCAGGAGCAGCATCCAAAGCTCATCCCAGCTAGGGAAGCAAGTCCCCTGGTTGAACCTGCTGCAAAAGCAGGAAACTTGATGCATTCCCAGCTGGCTGTCAGCAAAGGTGATTTGTTCAAAATAATTTCCATGGCCTCTGCACTTACTTTTGCTGCTGGATCCAGAAGAGCAGGTTTAATCTAGGCTGCTAGGCAGCACCAGAGGCTGAGTTTCATCCAGAAGAAGCTGTTGGAAGACTTTGCTCAGCTCTCACTCTGAATAGGTCTAAAATTAGATCTGGGACACAAAAGTTGATGAGTAACAGATACATGAGTCTGGCTTCAGATTAGCAGCTTTTACAGCAGAGCTGGGATGCTCCCACTGACATTAGTTGCCATTTGGGATCAGTTTTGCTCCAGCAATATTTCAAGTTTGTCAAAGCCCCTTTGAAGGCCAGGACAGGTGAAAGGAGCATGGGGAGCTGTAGTAAGTGTAAGCCTTAAAAAATTTCCTGAAATGACCAATAAATCCCCAGGACATGGCAGGAATCATTCAGGGATCTTTCCTGAAGAAATCTAGCTCTCCATTGAAAAGGAAAAGTACTTTCAAAAGCATGTCCAGAGCAGCACAATGTGCTTCCCAGGCAGGGAGCAGCCTCTGCCCCAGCATCCTTCTCCATCACCCAAGGACAGTGACATTCCTTGACAGGTCCCTGTGCCACTTCCTCACAATACTTTGCTGTGTCCTGCCTGGAATTATGAAGATGTATGGCACAAAGCCAAGTAAATGGAGAACCTGAGCCTACAGACTGCCTGGCAGAGGTAAATATGTGCTGGATCTGGCCAGGGCCTGCAGCAGGAGATGCTGCTCTGTGCTGTCCTGTGGGGTGCAGAGCGTGTGGGGGGCTGCATCCCCTTGGCACCACCCTCATCAGATCTGGTGGGGGCTGGAGGTTGCCCAGACCTTCCCTGCATATGGAAAAGATGGGAAAACTCCATAGGTGTGGCCCCTCAGCACATCTGCATGTGCAGTCAGGGAGAGGTCCAGCCACACAGAAGGGCCCTGGTGGCAGTGCCACTGCTCCTCTCTCAGGAGCTGGACTGGAGGCACTGTTGGGTGCCTCCTCAGCCCACTGAGACACCCCACATGTCTGACTCACATCTGTGAGTGCTCTTCAGATCTCCGGGGAAAGGACAGGGAACGGGTTGTCACTTGCACATCTCTCTCCAGGTGAGAACACCCGAGGGGGCTGGGGATGTGGGGTGTGCAGAGGTGGAGAGGGGGACCAGACCTTCCTCCTTGCTGGGGGAGCTGGGAGAGGGCAAGGGGTGTGCAGGCAGCTGGGTGGCACTGGGGAGGTGTGGGGACAGTGCCTGCCTGCACAGTCTGGGCTCCCCATCCGGGCTGTGGGGGGTTTATCCCCACTGTGCACCCCCGGCAGGGGCTGACTCCTCCTTTCCCCAGCAGGTGCTCTCCCCTCACGGGCAGCTGTGGTCATGTCCTTGTCACCAA
The DNA here is from genome assembly GCA_013397555.1 of Urocynchramus pylzowi. Lineage (NCBI taxonomy): Eukaryota > Metazoa > Chordata > Aves > Passeriformes > Fringillidae > Urocynchramus > Urocynchramus pylzowi. Next base: position 512,340 of record VZRH01007414.1, read on the forward strand.
GGGCACAGCCACCGGTGTGCTCAGTGAGTGTGGGCACACAGGAGTCCTGGAGGGCCTGACCCCCCCACCTGCCTTCTCCCACTCCTGTCTGAAAGCAACTGGCTGCTTCCTGTGAGCATCCCACGGGCCCCTGTTCAGCGCCGCCGCTGCCACCCCCTCTGTGTCCCCTCAGGACCCGCTGATCGGTATTGGTGTCCCGGCTCCAGGGCGGCTGAGCCTCTTCCCAGGGTGACACTGTCCCGCCCGTCCCCTCCCTGCCGCGCAGCGCTCCCCCCGCCACTTCACAGGCTGCAGCAGATGGTGGAGGTGACATTTGTCTCCGAGTGACGCATTTGACGGTGGCCGTGTCCCCCCTCCCCCCTTCGCCCTGGGTGGGGGAACCTTGAGCCCACCTGGCAGAGGCAAGATGGGCAGGCCCAGGCCGAGGGATGCCCGGCCCCCGCCCCTCCTGCACACCCCCGGCCATCTGCCCTTCTTGTCCGTCCGCATCCCACCAGAGCCCTGTCCCAAGGCTCGGGGCAGCTGGGGGACACCGTCCCTGGGGGCGAGTGCCCATCACCGTGGGGCGCTTGAGGAGGGGGGCTAGGTGGGAGCCGGGCACCAGGGACTCCTGTTCATTCTCCGTTTTCTGCCTTAATTAGAACCCGGAGAGACCAGGCGAAATCGCATTAGCGCGGGGCCCCGGTGCGCTGAGCCATCCATCTTTTTTTATTACAGCGTAATGGGGCTGCTCGCGAGGCGCCGTGCGATTTGTCACAGGCCTCGTTCCCTGATAACGGGCATTTGTCATCACTTTCTTCCCGTGTTAATGTCATCATCGGCGAGCTGACAGGCAGACCCGTTGAGGGAGCGCTGGCGACAGACCACATCCGTCAACCTAATATTTCCATGGCTGTGGGGATCAGCCGGGCTGCGAACACGCATTAAAGCGCTTATGAGGGGAGGGGAAAAAAAAAAAAAAAAAAAAAAAAAAGGGTTTTTTAATTAATTAAAATGTTAGTGTGAGAGTGTGAGCGTGTGTGCGGGTGGCCCTGCGTGGGGACGGGGCCGCGGCGCGGGGTGGCTGCGAGGCGGCCGCCTTTTAACGGAGCTCCCATCAGCTCCTGAAACCCATTTAAAAGATATTTGGGGCTGGGGAATCAGCGGTGAGCACGGTGGAAAGGTCATTGTTAATAAGGGAGAGCACGTGGCGGCACGTGGGAGGGCGCAGGCATGGCCAGTGGAGGGTGGAGGAGATTGTCACCCCCCTGGAGCGGGGCGCGCTTGTCCCACCGGGAATAGTTGAGTCACTTCCGTCATGGAGTGAGTGGCCTCACATCCACGTGGCAGAAGGATGAGGAAGGGAAAGGAAACCCTGCAGTGGGGCTGCTCCACAGCTGGCCGAGGGCAGGAGTGGGGTGTGGGATGGGCTGTGGGCTGCAGCCCCCACTAACAGGGGTTTGGGCTCTGCAGCTGCAAGATGGGCTCGTGGCAGAAGTCTGGAGGGTCCAACCTGAGATGTCCCCCCTAAGCAACCAGTGAGGAGACCTGCCCTGGTCCTGATGCCCTTTAGTGGCAAGGGGGCTCAGGTCCCCATCCCAGAATGTGTGGCTGTTGCCATGGAAATGGGTGGTGGTGCCTGGGAGGAGCGGGTGTTCGGTATCTTGGGTTTTCCTGGCAGTGGGAGTTTGTTTACTGTACTTTTCTGGGGTTCCTGTGTTGTACAGAACAGGAAGGCTTGGTGGGCCAGTTTTTGGTTTTTTTGTTTTTTGGTTTTTTTGTTTTTTTTTCCTTTAATTATCTTTTTGGGGGTTTTTGAAGATTTGGGGATGGGCATCTCAGTCAGATCTACCCAGCTCCCATGATGTACTGATACAAACCCAATTTGCACTGCAAAATATGACTCCAGGGGCTCTTACACAAATGAGACCAAAGATGCTGCTTCATCTGCTCAAATCCCATCCTCAGGTTCCCTGGGAAAATCCCCTGCTGTTCCTGACCTGTGGCTGGACACAGAGCTAGAAGAACAGGCCATGGCAGGGCGCAGGCAGGCGTGGGCAGTGCTGAAACCCTGCTGAGTGCAGACAGGGGGCTCACGGCTTGAAAATGTGTCTGCACAGAGCCTTCACCCCCATGTCCCCCATCCCAGGGGTGGTCAAGGGCAGCCTGTGAAGAGGAACATGTCCCATAGCCCAGGAAAGCTCATGACTCTTTCTTTCATTGTTTTTCTTCTTTTTCTTCTCTTCTGTCCTGCCTCGTTCCAGTCACAGGCTCTGTGCATGGGAAAGTGAGGTTTGGGATGAGGTGTGGGGTGTTTTTAGAGACCTGGGTCCTTCATGTGTGTGCACATGAGCACACACTGCTGCACACCCATCCCCATGACTCATCTCTATAACTCACCCCAACCTCTGGCTCACTGGTGAGCACTGAGGACAGGCAGAGCTGGGAGGGGGCAGTTTTCTCCTGCTGCTGGTGGGGAAACTGAGGCATGGAACACGGATTTGCAGTCCTCAGCCACGCCGTGGATGATCCACATCAAACAGGTCATCCCATCACCAGCAGCGTCCAGCAAGTCTGCAGACACCAGGGAAAAGGTGTGCAGGAAATTTTCTTAGGACTGCCCAGCAGTGGTCAGGCTCCCAACGCCGTGACACCCCCGGCAGCAAACCCTGCCACCAAACCTCCCTCCACTCGGGCTCCCCGCCGCAAATCACTGCCCTGCATTGGCCGAGGACCTTTTAAAAAGGATTTATTAGGAGGGATTTAAGCACGGGCAGCGGCAGGGTTTCATAAATCGCGCGGCAATAGCGCTCATGGTCACCGGGCCGCTCGGGGGGGCAGCCCCGCTCCCCCGTTCCCACGGCCCTGAGCCGCTGCCCCGGCACCGCTGCCCGCGCCGCGCCCCTTCCTCCCCGTCTGCCGAGACCGCGCCTGTGGAAAATCCCCAGACGGGGACTGCAAATGCTTGTTCTTTGTAAATGAAGAACATAATTAACATTAAATTAAGGTAATACAAATGAAGACAACACAGAGCCTGACAGGATGAGTGTTTGGGGAGGCAGTAGAGAGAAGTGATTCATATTTTTAATTTACTGTACAAATAGACTAGCAGGGCTGGGGGGAAAAGGGCCATCCAAGTGGAGTGGGGATTTTTTTTTTTTCCCACTGTTGTTTTGCTGTGCTTTAAGCACACAATGACTATTAAAGTCAACTGCCCATATAATAGGACATCTCCTACATGACTGCTCTCCGAGAGGCAGCTTGCTGTAGCAATAAATTCTGGGAGTGCCATCTGCTGGTGTGCACCCTCCGCCGGGCACCCTCGCTCCGGCCACCCGGCCCGGCCCAGTCCTGGCACCCCAGGATTGCTGCAGAGACCTGCAGAGCACCAGCCACGGGCCTGCAGGCATCCAAACAGAATTACTGTATTTCTCACAGGGTAAGGAACACCTTCCCCCACTCAAATGTAAGTATTTTTCATTACATTTTTTTTTTCTGAAGTTGAGTGGGTATTGTTGATGTCGGGGAAATATTTTAGGCTTTTAAAAGATACGAATCACTGTTCTCCACCCCTCTGAAGTGCTGGGTTTCAGCTGAGTGCCTGTTACCCAGAACAGAGAAAAAAAACCCCACCCATTTTAGATTTTTACCTGCAGAAAGACTGTTGATCAGAGTCCATGAGAACTGCAGGCTCTGCACTTCAAGGAAATGAGAGCTCTGGTCTCAGCCTGGGGAGGCCCCGCTCAGGGATGACTTTCAGCCACGAGGGAGGCAGCTTTATCATAGCACAAAAGTGTCCATGGGGCTGTGACACCTGGTGGGGCACACCTACATTGCCTCTGTGTCCTTGTTCCACTCCCTGGGAAACTCCTGACACCACCAGGCAAAGGAAAAACAAAAGAAGGCACCAAGTGGACCCATTCCTTACTGAAATCACCCTTCCCAGGCAGAAGATGCCCTGGGATGGTGCTGAAAGATTCCTCTGCTATGTCAAAACAGGAGAGGAGTTTTCCCCATTTGGTGGGGGAAGTGCCCTAATTTTGGGTGTGCACTCTTTTCCCTCTGGGTGCCTTGTATCCTGGCAGTTATTATGTGAGCAGTGCCCATGGGTCCAGGGCAGCCACTTGGCCAACTTGCCCTTGAACACTTCCAGGGATGGGGCATCCACTACTCTGGGCAACCTGTTCCAGTGCCTCACCACTCTCACAGTCAAGAATTTCTCCCTAATAGCTGATCTGAACCTGCTTTTTGTCCCTATAAACAATTCTCCCTTGTCCTATCACTACATGCCCTTGTACCAAGTCCCTTCCCAGTTTCTTGCAGCCCTTTATCCACTGAAACCTCCCCAGAGCCTTCTCTTCTCCCAGCTAAACAACCTCAGCCATCTCCAGCACTCTNAGGGATGGGGCATCCACTACTCTGGGCAACCTGTTCCAGTGCCTCACCACTCTCACAGTCAAGAATTTCTCCCTAATAGCTGATCTGAACCTGCTTTTTGTCCCTATAAACAATTCTCCCTTGTCCTATCACTACATGCCCTTGTACCAAGTCCCTTCCCAGTTTCTTGCAGCCCTTTATCCACTGAAACCTCCCCAGAGCCTTCTCTTCTCCCAGCTAAACAACCTCAGCCATCTCCAGCACTCTGAGCATCTTCATGGCCTCCTCTGGACTTGTTCCAGCAGGCCCATGTCCTTGCTGTGCTGAGGACCCCAGAGCTGGACACAGTATTCCAGCTGGAAATCACTGAAGTGTACTAGAGGGACAGAATCCCTTGACCTGTTGGTCAGACTCTTGTGCTGCAGCCCAGGACATGACTGGCTTCCTGGGCTGCAGGCATGGATTGCAGGGTCATATCAAGCCTCTCATCCACCTCCAAGTCCCTGAATCAGACCCTGAAGCCCTCAAACACATCCAGGGCCCAGGCTGCAGGCACGGGGGCAGTTGCAAACCGAGTGACCCCAGGCAGTGCTCCCTGTGTCCAGCACCCTTCTCCCGTGGCTGCTGAGCTGGAAGCATGGGCAGTCTTAGTGAGACAAGAGGCAGGGACAGATTCTGCACCAACCTTTATGTCAACAGGGTGCTGCCCCAGTACTGCTTTTTCCATGTGGAATATGAGAGGAGCACACAGGAACCCACCTCAGTCAAAACTGGTCCATCCCTGCTGGAGCTCTGCAGTCAGGTGAGATTGTGGGGAGTGAAGGCATCCCTGCTGTGCTGACAGGGACAGTTTGCTGTTAGAGCATCTGGTGAAACCAGTGTGAGAAGGGTTCAGCCTCAAAGGCTTGGTGGATCCCTAGGATCCATCCTCCTGGAGCCCATCTCTGCTTGAGCCATAGGGACTGGCAGGAGGACACTGGCAGGGTGTGAGGGTCTGTGCCTTGTCTGACCACGCTCTGTGGCCTCACCAATCCCCAGTGATTGCACAGGGACACCAGGGTGTTTCCAGCAAGCCTTAATCCACTTTCCAGTTGGGATGTGACCATTCACCTTGAGCCAGGTACTCTCCTAGAGAGCTTCCATGGAGGATCTGCAGATATCCAGTGATGGGCCATGACCATCACTGCATCTGGAGAGTTTGAACCAGGCTCTTTCCCATTTCACATTGTCCAGGGCTGAGCCCCAGCCCTCCATGTGAATACCTCAGCACTTGAACCTACCCACCTTTAGCACTGGACACACCAGGAGAAGGCACCTGTGCATTTGGAGAGAGCCACCTTCATCTTCCTTTCTGCCAACCTTAAGGGGATCAGCAGCATTTCCAGCTGTCCAAGTAATTCCTCAGACTCTTCTTTGCACCTTTTCCAGTTTTTCAAGGTTTGCTTGGACACAACTAGAGAATACAGCCTTATCCTCACCAGACAGAACCAGTGCTTTGGAGGCCTCAGTCCAGGGAGCTGGATTTCGACATGGGGAAGCAGCTTTGGACAAGTAAAAGCAGCTCAGAGCTTGCCCAGCCATATCCTTCCTGAGAAACCTGCAGTGGAGCAGCTGGGAATGCCTCCCTGGCAGGACAAGCAGAGAGGAAGCCCAAATCCCTCTTTTGCAAGAGTAGCAGGTCAGTGCCATGGGGCAGTTTGAACTACAACCCCTCAAAAAAAAAAAATCTTGCCCCAATAGGCTCAGAAAAAACTGATGAGTTGCCAGTGTTCCACAAGCATGGGAATTCCTCATCCCCAGGCCCTGATGGAAAAGAAGATCAACATGTCTTTTGACATGGTACCCTCAAATGAGTCCCCAGGAACAAATGCATCCAAAGGGCACCGTAGAAATTTTCCAGTGACCCCCAGTCCTTGGAAAGAGGGCACTTCTGGCTCTGGTGGTGTCCGAAACCCTGTCAGAAATGGGTCCTGACCCCACATTTCCCAGGTCTGCCCCATCTCCCTGGCCACTTAGAGCAGTCCTTGGCCATAAGGCAACATTCCGACTCCTTGGCTATGCCAGGACCCCAGGAATGGGGGGCCGGTCCCAGGGGGGCCATTGCCTCACCCATGGAGGGCAGGGGGCATCCTCCAAGCTGCCCCACATGCTGGGTGGGAGAGATGGATAAATACCAGAATAAATAAATACAAGTGGCAAAGAGGCCTGAAATGATGCTGTCGTTTGCTGGGAATGAGAGACACAAGTGTAATTTAGGTTTTGATATTATCAAAGTCTCGCTGCTCTAAAACAGCAGGGCACTCAGTGCCTCATTAATAAAGGATAAACTTGGAGTCTATTTACAATGCACTTTTTGGGGTTATTTACACTCCATTATACATATGTAATGCTGCACATATTTACCGCTCTGCGCGGCTGCCGGGGCCGCCCGTCGGGAGGGAGGCGACGCGCAGAGCCGAGGCTGCAGAGCCGGGCCCCGCTCTGGCTGAGGTGCTCTGAAGGGCTCAGGGTGCTCGAGAGGAGCCTGAGGATGGAAGGGACAGGAGCAGGCACTGGGGACCCAGCAGGTCCCCATACTGGGCACCAGTCCCTGTCCCCACGGGTCCAGCACCCACACACACCCGGGGGCACCCTGAGGCTTTGCCAAGGGATGACAAGGAAGGGTGGGCTCCTCACTAAGTGACCACAAACACCAAGCTGTGGACCTGTCACAGAGAGGGAAACTGGGGGAAAAAAAAAAAAAAAAGAAAAAAAAAAGAAAAAAAAGCGAAAATATTTGCAACAAAATGATATTTGTGTTGGCATGAGATTGTTTTGGCAACACAGCCCTCCCCCACCTGGGTTTACTTCTCACCAGAACAAAATGTTGTAGTTTTCCTGCAAGTGACAGCTCCTGGTGGGTCTGGGATCCCCACGGTCGACCATGGTATTTGTGGGAGCTGCTGGGAGAGAGTCCTGGGACACAGGACAGCTTCTCCCTCCAACCCAGGATTCAGGGCAGAGCATGGGAGAGGTTGTGCTTGGAGAGCACCTTGGGGTCACAGCAATTCACAGGGTGCAGCAAGGGGATGAGGGTGTATCCTGGATCCCTTTGTCCTCCAGGGAGTTTGGGAGTGGGCAGAGTTCCCATGGGAGCACTCTGTGGGGCCAGCACACCAGGCCAGGCACCAAGGGCTTCCAGCAGCCTGTGGGGGGGCACAGTGGCTGGACAGCCACCCCCACCTCAGAGCTGCTCTTTGTCCCTTCTGCAATAGCCTCCAGCTTTGCTTGACCAACTTGGGGTGAGATGCAAGAGCCATCCTGACCACCCTTCCCAGAAAATGTGGGGTGACTTTGACCTTTCCAGCCAGTCACAGTGGGGAGGAGCAGAAGCCTCTCTTCCCATTCTGCTCCTCCCTGGTGCTGGAGAAGCACCTGCCCATTCCTGCACACTCCTGCTTGCTGCCATTCCAGGCTAAACTTGCCAAACAATGGCTCTGGTGGCAATGCTCTTTATTGAACAACTCATGCCAGCAGCCCTTGCCAAAGCCCCACACCCAGGAGCAATGAGAACCCCCTGCTTCAGGAGGTCCCCTTGTCTCTGTGGGAGCATCTCTCCCAGCATGGGATCATGCCCAGCAGTCAGTGGGGCTCATCCTGGGCCCAGACTGTGCCACGGAGAGATGTCCTGGGAGACGCAGAGATGACCAGGTTGGAACACAGTGGCCCCCACATCCTTCCCCAGCCCTGAGCCTCCTCCAGGATCCCCATCCCCCCAGCCCACTCAGATCAGGGCAGGCTGGAGCCTGAGCCCTGCAGGGAGCTGCTGTCCAAAGCCCCGTAGCCACCGAGCTTCCTCATGCCAATGAGGAGGGCTGGCACCGAGAGGACGGAGCGGCGCGAGGCGAAGACCTGGCTGATCTCCAGGAAGGTTTTGTTCTTGGTCTCGGGGATGACAAGGTAGACGTACAGGGCCACCAGCAGGCAGACTCCACAGAAAACCAGGTAGCAAAAGGCACCGGCTGACATCTGGGGACAAGAGCAGGATGAGGCACAGAGCCAGGCACTCCCAAACCAGGCACGGCACGAGGCAGTGTCCCCTCCCATCACCCTGCCCTGGGCTGGCTCTGTCCAAGAGCACAGGCATCCCTGCCTTGGCAGCCCATCCTGGGAGAGCAGCAGGGCTGTGTCTGTTCCCTCCATCTCCCGGGGCCCCTCTGAACTGGTACCTGCAGGAAGGGGAAGATGAGGCCGACGGTGAAGTTGCAGAGCCAGTTGAGAGAGCCCCCCACAATGTAGGCAGCCGGGCGGTGTGACTGCGTGAAGAGCTCAGCTGTCATCAGGAAGGGGACACCAGCTACAGAGGGAGGGGACACATCAAGGCTATGGAGGACAGGGTGACTCAGGTACCCTGGGGTCAGCAGGTCCTGCCCGCCTCAGTCCTGTGGCCAAAGGGCTGGAGCCCAGCAAGAGTCATGGCTCAAACTGGTGGTGCTGGGAGAGCTGGAGGAGACAGGGAGCGTGGTGGAACAGTGTCCTACCCCTGGTCTCCCTTGGGATATGTCTTGGGGGGAGTGATGTCCCCTGACATACCCCACTGGCACATTGCTGGGGGCTCAGGCCAGTTCCCCAAGTTGCATGACTGGAAAGTTTCAGACCGAGTTGAAATAAAGGTGGAACATTTCATGTGGATTCTCGTTTTCCAAAAATGTTTCTAAATGTTGATGTATTAAATTTCATAGAGATCACAGGCATAGAGAAACATCTTTCTGACACCCTCCATAATGCCCTTTCCAGACTTCCTTGATCAAAACAGTTCAGAAAACTCCCTTCTATCAATCAGCTTCTGTTGCCACTGTGGCTGATTCAAGGAGGAAAGAAGCAACCACTTTTCTGAGCATCAGAATCTCCCACAGGACACAAATTACATTTTCCAGCCTGCTTTTCCCATGCATAGTGAAAAAACCCAGAATGTATGGAAGTGGTTTCCCAAGCCAACTTATCAGTGGTCTGAAAACTAGGCATAGGGTGTGGCTATTTCTTCTAGAAGGACTTAGCCTCTCCAGCAACGTGTCACTGAGCCAGAATTCCTGGTTTTTAGGACTGTCCCTGTGCTGTGGGGCAGGATCCAAGGTCCAGAGTACCTTCCAAGACACACAGGAATTTAGCAAGGGATTGTGTTTGATATGGTGACATGCCTGGGGTCCCAGCTGTCTGAAACAGGGCTGGCTGGACCTCTTTATAAATGCAGGGAAAAGATGAACCAAAAACCAAGAGTAAGAAGTGAGGGAGGAATGGAGCCCCTGACGGACTCTTACTCACAGCTCGCCCAGAACAGAGATATATATTTTTTTTGTTTTAAAACTCCTATTCATCATTGTTTGTGAACAATGAGCCATTAAAATCCTAATTAAAGATGTAATTACAGTGAATAAAGTCTGGGCTGAGGATGAATTATAGATCTGTTAAGAGCTCTGCTAATACATCAACTGGGTAAACCAGTCCAGGTTTCACTCCTGGCTGTCGGAGCCTGCACTCAATTAGGGGCAGGATGATTCTCACCAGCTGCCCTGTGATAGGGGTGGTGGCACCTCCACAGAGGTCTGGGGAAGGCTGCCAGGGCTTTCACTCTGCTTCCCCCTGGAGCAAGGCCCAGCAGGAGGAGGTAGAGCCCTGGGGATGTGTGGGGCTGGAGAGGTTTGTGGTGGAGTTCCACTTGGAGGTGCAGCATCATAAACCAGGGCTGGACACGGGGATGGGGCCAAGGCTCAGGTCCTGTCACCTGCCTGCAAACCCTGCTGGTGTCCTGGAGCCCCCATTCCCACCCCAGTG